>VZTN01004920.1:6230-30282 GCA_013400515.1 Erpornis zantholeuca | reverse complement strand
CCCGCCGGCGGCGCTGCCCCGGCCGAGCCCCGCGGTCAGCGCTGTCCGTCCGTCCGTCCGTCCGCCCCCTCCCAACAGCGCTGCCGCCCCCGCCTCTCGCTTCTTTTTGCTCTCCTCCTATATATGTATGTCCCCCCTCCATCTTCTTTAGTTTCCAGTCAATTAAATCACGGTTAATATGTTTTAATAACGCTCGCGAATGCTAAATGGCAGGCGATTTAAGGCTGAGGCTTGTCATTACGGATGCGGCCGTAAAGTTAATTCCTAACACTTAAAAAGAAAGTCCGCGCTAATGAGTTTTACTATTTCACGGGTGACAGTTTAATTTCACAGTGCCAATAAACATTTCCATTGAATAGGCGCTGCTTCCTAAATATTTAGGAGTCAATCTTAAAGCATGATGATCAATGGTTTTATTATACTGTACAGATTTTACTTATTCATTGAGCAATGAATTAGCACGGAATCAGCTGCAAGTGCTTTCCCAGGAGCTGAGTGAAGGAGGCTGTGAATCTGTAATAGCTGCAAGTTCCCTAGAAACCTCGTTAGATTCGCATGTGAAGATCTGTGTGTGCTCTCGCGGACCTCAATAATTGCACCCAGTATGAAAATTCATCACCTTCTTATATAAATCATCTCCTTATGTTGGAGCTCAGGGAGGATGTGCACCCTTCCTCAGTTTTGGGCCAAGAAAGCTTATGCGCAGGCAAATATATTGAAGCAGTATCCAGAAATATATTCTAGTAGCTGTATGAAAGCTGCTATTGCTTTGAAGGGTTATTGAGCTTCCAGGTACCCAGTAAACTTTCCAAAAGAGATAACTGAATTCCATGTATGAGAAGCTTCAGTCCAGGCGACTGTCAGAAGCTTCTACTGGAAAGCCCAAGTGCAAATGGGAAAGGATTGGTTCTGCACTTTCCTGCATTTGAATGCTTTGGCCAAAGCAGTTGCGTTCAGATGCCAGTGCTGGTATGTTCACAGGGACTTCAACAGCTTTTTTTTTCTGACAGATTTTGTGAACAAGAACAAAACTGGGGACAGTATTTACACTTGAAAAGGACTGTGCTGGGGGGGTGGGTAGAGGAGAATGCAGCTCATTTAATTTTTTTCCTAATATGTCTTTAATCTAATTTGGTTTTTTCCTTGCTTCTAAATTATAAAACTCTTAAAAAATATTATTTTCTCACTTATTTAATTTACTGTAAAATAAAAGCCCTGAGTGAGTAAAAATCTCCCCCCCTGCTGAGATATTTAATTTTAATTTTCTCTTTGGTAATAGTTTTTAATTAAAGAAAGAATTGGTGAAGAAACTGCTTTGAAACACAGCTACAGGCTAGGGGTCAGTAGACATCATTAGAAAGATCAGAATTGCCAAATGCTAATAAAACATAAGAAATTTCTCCCACTTTACATTTTGCAATATTTTATTAAAGTAGGTAAATAGAGTGGCAATAGGATTTCTCCCCAGGATACTAATTACTAGAAAATGAATAAATAGCCATGTTCACAACATTGGAAATATGTTGCATATGATATCTGGGAGAACTGAAACTTCAACATTTATCAGATAGACAAGGAGATGCAAAGCCTTGCCTGCTATGTAACAAATTAGTTGCCCTTTAGCAGCATATTATGTGATCTGAAAACATTAGTAGCTTTGAGTCTAGACTTGTTGAGCCTTTTTTTTTTTCCTTCTCTCTATTCCATTTTAAAGTTGGAAGGAGGGAACAGTAGTAAAAAAATGAAAGGAGATGTGAACTCATGTTTTTCTTAAGGACTTTGCTATATCAGTTCAGGGCTAGTCTGCAGCTGCAGAAAAGAATTCCAGGAGCATTAGAGGTCTTCTATCTGGTTTAGTGTTGTGTATCTTAAAAATGCCCCCTATTGCCATTTTACACTTTATACCTGCCTCCCCCTTACTTGTATCTTTCTTGACTGACTTTTCACACGTGGACAGAAAGATGTAGCAGATTGAAACACCTCCAGGTCAAGTGGCACCTTCTGACTCCCATTGCAAAAGTTATTCTCAAATTATTATATTTCTCTTCCATGATGCAGCTGCCTCTGCCACCCACAGCATCACTAGCATTTATTATCCCTCTTCACCAGCACTTATTAGCTGATCAGGAGGCTTTCAAACCTTTCACTTAAACCCAGTCATAAGTGTCAGTCAAAGCTGCAGAAATTCAAGGTGCAGAAGAATGAGATCTTCTACCAAAGTTCTTGCAGAAATATATGCCAATGTATGGTCCATTACTCTGCAATAGATTTCTGTGTGGCCTTATAGGACACATCTGTCTTTAATAATCATGTTCAGTTAAAAATAGGCAATATGTGTCTGGGTTTTTATTTATCTTGAAAAAAAAATACTGAAGAAAACATTTTTTTTTTTGCACAAGGAAATTATATGTGTATAATTTATATATTTATTTTAGCCAACCATTGTTCACTCTGATTTTAGCCTTCCTTCCTCTGCAGTGATGATAATTGCACAGGAGTCAGACAAGTATAAGTGAAAACTTACAGGAGAAAAATCTGACTTTGGATATTTGAGACCATCAAGATCAGGACGGTGCTTTTGGGATTTGTGTAACAGCACAAATGAGACCTGTTGAGTCAACCATGGCAAAGGCAAGAGGTCTCTTAAACAGTGACTTTTCTATCTGTGTGGTCAGAAATGCTAAGTTTTTAAAAGCTCTGCTGAAATAGGTAGAATATTGATCGTTGGTTTGTGGCTCATGTGCTTGCAGGCTGAGTAAAGAGGATCAGACACACATCTCTGGCTTTTCCTCTGGCTCCAGTACTTAAATATGCTTAACAAGAGAATAATATTCAGACGTGCTTTCCTCCTCTTAGTTTCGTACGGGGGAGGGGGAAAGCACAAATGTTAGCTTTTTCATGCCTTCAGATGTATTACTGGAGAAATGGTACAAAACAATGAGATTTGCTGAGGGAAAAGCTGTGAATGACCCACAGCTGATCAGTGCCTCCCTTGCATATCTGTCTATATCTAGCTTTCAATCCCTTTTGACTCAATCAGCACTCCTTGGCTATGAATCAGTCTCAAGATGGTCTTTCCATGGACTACAATGATCTTTGGATTCTGCATCCACCAGGCAGATGGCATTGCCAGCCCCAGGAATCCATCCAGAGTTATTATCTCAACATCCAATACATTATCTGCTTGGATGTTTTTCTTTTCTTTTTTTTTTCCCCTCTCTTAATGTCATGCAAATGTAGCAGGTTTTTCCTTATAAATTAGCAGCAAGAACAAATTGTTTTCAAATGTGCTTGGTACATTTGTACAAAGTGTAGTCTTTAAGTGGAAAATATGGTGACTCTGGGTAGAACGACATACTTGTGAAGCTCCCCCTGCACCGGGCATGTACAGGCTTCTGCCAGCACTCCTGTCTGTGTGGGACTAGTGAAGGTTTTTTTAAGCACTGTAATCATTCTTTTACCAATGGGAAACTGAGGGTGTGTATATAAACGAGAGATAAATGTACAATCAGTGTGAGAATCTGAGTATCTAAAATAAAGCCTTAGGGGTCAATTGGGTTGATCCCATATGGCATGGTTGTGTCCCATTCTCTGTTGTTGATTCATATTCATATTTGCTATATGTAGTAGTTTCTAAATCCATAGACTACTCCTCATTTCCTCTTCCCCTCCTTCTCCTTTCTCTGCTGCTATTTGAAGCAAGTGGAGTTTGGATATCTGAATACTGAAATGAATAAGAATCCAAAGGCAGTGGGAGTGTGAGGTAGCATTTATTTGTTTTTAGACCCCAAAATGGATTTTCTGTAGATGTGGCAGGTTTCAGCTCTATTGGCAAACTTGGATTACAGTCTTACCTACTCCCTCCTCTGAAAGAGACACGAGAGTGTGAGAAACAGAACTGAAGGTGTATCTGCCAGCTCACAGGTCAGGCTCTCTGACTGTGTACCCCCTTTGCCTGCTTCCTGAATCCTACCAAGGGTTCCAGGCCTTCTATATAGGGCACCAGGTAACTTGCTGTGCCTTTTCTTTTTCTTTTTTTCTTTTGTAATAAAGAAGTCTGCTGTGTTTTTCCATCCTCAGGATTAGGGCAATGATATTCTGGTCCTGTAGCATCCACTTTTTCTGTCTGCTGTGGCCTTACTGATACATCCTGTCTCTGTAGGATGTGGCTCTTGCTGGACTCCTCTCTTCTGGATCTATGCAAAAGAGAGAAGAACAGATAGACCTGTGTGAACATTTTCCTTCTGCTGCTGTTAAAGTCTTTAAGAGACATGAACTGTTTTCTTTTTGCTCCCTCTACTCAAACCAAGAGAAAGGGGAAGACAATAATATAATCATAATATAATAAAGGTTTAAAATCACAGGCAATTCTTTGAGGCTTTGAAGGCATCACTTGGTAGGGCAGGAAGCATCAGCAGACATGTTGTCATGTCTGTATAGTTAAAGATTTTTTTTGTTTGTACACCATACTGGATTGATATAATTGATTATTAATTTCCTTGTATTAATGTGGTCACTGATTTTTTTTTTATTGCCTTATGCATGTTCTCTTGGGCTAGAAATGCCATTTGTTCACTAGATGAGTGCAACTGATGTTTTAAATGATGAAAACAATTCAGTATAGAATTTAGAGGGGAAAAATAAAAGATGCCAAAGCAAGGATTTATTTATTTTCTAATTATCTGCTCTATTAAGCAGTTTAAAAAAAATAGGTAGTCCATACTGTGGTGATCTATACTGCTCTTCTATACAGATATATTTAGATAAATGAAGAAAATATTTAGTATTTTAGGTAGTATTTTCTCCAAACAGAAAAGAAATAACTTAGTAAAAGAGACAGCATGAAGCCATTTGTAAATGTCATGAAGGATCTTTCTTGATCTGTATTCCAGTGGAGGAATCCCATTTTTCTGGCTGTGTTTTTCCTTTGTATGATACTAGCTCTTTCTCTGCATTCTTACAAACATATCTGGAACTTCTCCTACAGAACTTTGTGCTCAGAGATTATCAATACAGGTTCAGAATAAAGCAGTGGAAGTCTGTATGACCCTGCCTATCTACAATACTAAATGGGCACTAGAGTTCTGGTCCATGCAATTACTATGTTGTATTTTGTAACCTGTGGATTAAAAGCCTGTAGAGTTGATTTTTTTTTTTTTAAGTGTAGTACTTAAACTGAAAATAAGGTACAGAACTCAAAGTTCTAATGGCAGGTTTTATTTTATCCAGTGTTTCTCTACCATAATAAGGCCTCATCAGGCTCCAACCTTGCATCCTCTAGTACAGCCCCAGAGATCTTAACCTGTTTAGTCCTTGAATAACCCAACTGCCGCAAGTGTGCTGCAGCCAGGACAACAGAATGTGATGAGTTCATGGACATCTGCAATAATTTTTCTTCTATGGCAGAAGCTGTCTGTGGAAATAATTTTGGAAGAGAGGTGCTTTTTCTACTCTTTTTCAGGTAGTATGAATTTGGAGATTTTTTCCTAGTTGAGAAGAAGGCTTTAGTGTTAGAAAGAAATGTCAAGAAGTGATTCACACCACAAAAGCAGAGCTAGGCCCTTAGTCTCTTCTGTATCAGTGGCAGCCCACCATTTAGCCTCATTTTGTGCATGCCAGATGAGAGAGGAGTCAGGCTTGGAATCAGACCCCTGTGTGCTGGTGTGTTGCAGGTAGGAGCAAGTTTTTAATGGACTAGAAGATTTTTCCCTCAGTTTGAGTTTGATTGAAACAGGCTTTGGATAACAGCAGCTCAGCAATTTGTTCTGTCATGAATGGAGTTTATCTAAGTAACCAAATTGAAAGTAGCATCCAGCATCGCTGTGATTCATGATCTGGAGGTTGTTTCAGCTCTAGGATTGTGCTGGGGTGCTTGTATTGGGACAGGGAAGCCCAGATTCCTGACTGTAAGGCTGGCTTATCAGTGAGCTGGGTGTAGGTGCTGGAGGTTTGCTGGGAAGAGTCTCTGTGATTCCCTCCTGTCATAGCCAGCATCAGACACGTTACACCAGTGATAAACTTATAAAATGCCATCAATGTTTCCATGCTGGGCGATACAACTCCGAATTTGAGGTTAAGGGGTATTTTTAATGAGCATAAGTGTTACATGAATTCCTAAGAGCAGTAACAAGAAAAAGCTAACTTTGTAATTGCTCAGTGAATACCATTCAAGACTATAAAAGGCTTTTAGTAGCTGGTGTTAATGTACTCTTTTCCAAACTGTTAATTGCCTGGGATCTGTGATATCTTTATGGCATAAAGAGCAGTGGGTTGCAGTGGGACACATGGTATTCTGTTCAGCTTGGTACTTGGAAATATTCAAAAAATATTCAGCAACAACCACAGCAATGGAAGCTGCAAAGAATAACTGGTATCATTCTGAGGAACGTTTCTCTTTTGACATTGGTAATTAGGGTTCAGCACAGAGCTCCAGCACATGGAACAGAATGGTGTTCAATGCTAAACACTGTGGCACTGTAGCAGTTGGACTGGGAAGGAAACAAATGTATTTTCCTTCTCTCTTTTATTGTGTGTATTGAGAAAGATTGAGTGTTGACCCTTAGGAATTCTGGGGCATAAATTTTTCTTCTAAAACTATTCAGTGCACTGTTTCCAATACAGTAGTAAATAATAATAATAATTTTCAAATGGGTGGAATCCTCTCTTTGTTCCCAGCTGGGCAATAAGGAGTTGATAAATGCTGTGCTGCCTGGATAAGAATTGGCTTGTTCCATTTACTGCTCTAAATGGTGAAGCATTGTTCCTCGATGACAATGGTTCTTCACTGATGACAGCTCGTCAGTGCTTCAGGAACAGAGACAAATGCCTGGTGATCTATGTCACCAGTGACACATCTGTAGTCATTCCCATAATAGTTCGGTGATGTCTTTATGTTTGGGCATCAATTGCCCCCACTTAGGATGTAGATACTGAGCCATTGCTCTCTTTCCTCCTCCTAGGTTGTAAAAGCAAACTGCTGAGCATTAATGTATAATTTTCTTCCTTCCCTACTTGCAAATTTGTTGCTGGAGCAGGAGGGGAAATGGTGCATTCTAACTGGAGAATATGTGTTGTGTGCATAAAATTAAACATAAGGAGTGGAGCAGGAGATGGAGTCCAGGGTGTGCCAGAGAGGAGGTCACAGAGAATGCTCTTCCAGTTTCCTATTGCTAGTGGTAGCTTCCTAAGGCACTCAGTGGAGAGGTCTAAATTAATGGTCCAAGTGAATCATCAGTGAACCCTTAGTGGGAACACGTTCATTCGTAGTAATCAGGATTGATTTATGAATAGGACAAAAGGGACCAAATAAGCTATGAAAATGCATGTTGTAGA
Organism: Erpornis zantholeuca; assembly: GCA_013400515.1. NCBI lineage: Eukaryota > Metazoa > Chordata > Aves > Passeriformes > Timaliidae > Erpornis > Erpornis zantholeuca. Next base: position 22,950 of record VZTN01004920.1, on the reverse strand, counting down.
TGGTTTTTTCCCCTGATGAATAATTCATCCTCTTCTAGTATCCGTGAAAACAAAAACACTGTGCACATAAAAACCCATTAAAAAAGTTAATCCCACAAATGGCTGAACAGAGAGAAAATCAGCTTTTGTTTTAAAAGGTAGATTTTCTCAAATCTTCTCTAATTTGATTTGCCAGTGGGGTATAATTTAAGTCAAACAAGTTAGCAGCATTACGTGCCATATAAAGGTCTAAATATTTAATAGATTTTGACAAACGCCTGCCCCCCAGGATAAAGAGCTAAGTAACACTCATTTTCCACAGTGCAGAGGGTAAGCTAAACCCAACAGAAATGGCAAATACAGTGGAGAGGAAGCTTCTGTTCACAGGATATGGTCCTCCAAACCTGGGGAGAACTTGCAGTGCACCTACATAATCCTATAAATAATCTGAAATCTAAATAATCCTGCAGAAATGACCTCAGTGAAAATGATGGAGGCTTTTTAGTGACTGCAAAGTCTCATGGTCTCTACATGCCTGTGAAAATGCCGACAGCGAGCCTCTCACAGCAGAGCACGTGCTCTGGAACGTGCAGGATGCTGTGCATTCAGATAATCCTGGTGGCCATCTGCCCATTTCCTGCTGGATGGACATGGGAGTGGGAAGGGGAGCATCAGTGCCCCTACAGGGACTGGTGCTTCAGAAGAGCTCAGGTGTTCTGTGTAAAGCTGTGTAGGAAGCCTCTGAAAAGATAAAATATGAACTTGGGTGTATTGGAATGTAAATATTGTATTGGAGTGTAAAGGTGAGCACTTTACTCCTAGGCTGCCCAACCCTCGGTGCACCTCCTATGTCAACTCTAAACAGAGCATCAGACAGAAGGGAGAAACCTTACACAAAACTAACAGTGCCACTGCATTGCCTCCTAACTGCCCCCAAAAGTTCAGAGGGGTTGGTTTGTGTTGCTTTATTATTTTCTAATTTTGTAGAAAAATAGTTTGCATTTAAATTTTAGAGGAAGAACCTTCTTCAGCAACCCTGAGGAAGATTAAACAGCTATGGCATTTTTCACAGAGACTGTTTGTTTGGAAAAGAAAATGAAAATTTGATGAATTTCAATCAGTGTAGCTTGCAGCATTCAAATATTTATGGATTATCAAATTCCCTTTTCCCAGCTCTGCTTCTTAAGTACAGAGCTCATCTTATATGTGATATTAATTCTCATTATTCTTAGACAGTTATTCACTGAATTCTAGTGCAGGCTCAGTTCATCTAGGACCTGGTCTAAATTTCATGAAAAAGAAGGGAATGAGTTGTGCTTGAATTTCAGATCATCTTTTCTTCAGAAGACTGTTCATCCAGCATGCAAATCCTTGTTATTGTTCTTCTGCAAAGTTTATTTTCCTTAAAATCTCTCTGGCAATGTCTGCAATACAAGTTATGTTTGTACCTGTCAGCAGTGGGAAGAACTGTCCTTTTTCCTGGTGGTTGCCTTTCCTTTTGAGCACATCATTTGAGAGTGGGTTGATGTGCTCTACTGTCATATTCTGTGCCACCCTCGTATCCAACTTACTGACAATACAACTAGTTAAAGTTGCACATCCTTTTGCACACTTCTTTGCGTTTTTTATCAACAGTTGTTCTGTTTTCTGAACCCTCCTGTTCTGTTGAGTTGAATACACTCCACTGTAATACATAGGATTACAATGAGATAACAGCATTTTGCAAGCATTACAGAAAACATTTTAGGTGTTCAGAAAAGCTGATGGTCCAAGGGTATTTCTTCCAGGCAATTATGAGCTCACATTGCTAGTGCTCCTGGGTCCACAGAGGAGATTTTTTTCCTGTAAAACATATATCTAGTTTTCTATTAGTAACATTAGGTATGTGTGCTTGTTGAATAACTAACATTAAACATTTTAACTATAAAATAAGATTTTTTTTTTCAAATTATAGACTATTTTCCTTTTGAAACCTCCACTTGGTAGCTGATCCTGTTTCCTGAGGCCTCCTCCAGTGAGACAGCATATGAGTCAAAGCAGTCTTTACCGCTTTGTTAGGAGTTGGGCTTCCAAACTCCTTTACACGCCCACATTCATAACTGAGTGTTTGCAAAAGCCCAGATTGTTTTTCAGACAAGCAGTGGAGATGTACTTTTCATCTGTGCTTTTGCTTAGGAGCTGTGGCTGGCTTTGTCAGACAAGGCCAGTGGGTATGAAGGAGGTTGCCTCCTTTCTCAGGACCTCAGCAGAAGAGATAGAGAAAAGGCCTGCTCACCAAACACAAGCCATTTTCCACTTAAGCTTGTGTAAGGTGTGGTGTCAACTGCTGTGATTCATCCCATTTCACTGCAAATATGTGTTATTTCTCTTGCCTTGACAGCCTTGATCCAAACATCACCAATGCTGCCATTGGGTCCAGGCACTAATGGCTTCTGTGAATTAAATAAGGAAGTCCTGATTTGAAAACCTTTATCTGGTAGCAAGCAGACAATGAGTCAGAGCAATAAGAGAACAGATTTTCCTCCTACCCTCTCCATCTTGCACCCATCCTAACCTTAGTAGCATCTGATTTATAGAGCCTGGGCTTTTTTTTCAATTTTGTCTAATTAACACAGGCAGTGGGGTCAGTATTCTAACACCTGACAGACTTCACCAGGGTTACATCACAATTACAAGTGCAATTATCTGTTTTTCTGCTGCACTGAAAAATGTAGCATGTGAAAATTATCGTAATCCCCCTAACCATTAGGATGAAAGTGTGGGTGTTGGGAAGAGGCACCTTCTTCAAATTGGAAAGGTCTGGGTTTCACACTTGACTTTTTGAAAGCTTTCCCAGACATCGTTAGGTGATGTGCTTAATTGTTTTGAGCTTGAGTTTACCTGTTCTATCTCATTAGGGCTAAATGTCCATGTGTATGCAGACTTTCACCTGCCAACAGGGGTTGGAGAAAGAGGTTCCTATGCTAGGCAGTAACTTAATACAAGCAATAATGCTTCTTTTAAAAGTACCAGCTGAATCCATGAATAATGGAGTCTCCAAACCTCTGTGTGATTGTGCTGGCCCTCTCTAGCTGGGTCAGCATGCAGCAACTTTTACAGGGTCTTTGTGTAAGTCTGCAATTGCGAAGTCTTCAACGTGAGAGCTCTGGACTGGTTGGCTGACAACCAGGAAATCAAAACATCTTTTTTGAGCAGTGTGTCCTTCCAGTCATTACCTGGCGCGTGGGCAGAGCTAACTTGTGGCTCCCTACGAGAGTGTGTAAGTTTACACCAAGTTGCTTGCCCGGGTCCTAAACTAAAATTGTGTGATGAAAATGATATTTTAAATCATTCATATTAAAGTAAAGAATAATATCAGTGAAATAGAACTATAAAGTACAGTCCTAAGATTGTCAGAAGGTCTTCACAAGGGAACGGCTATCCTTTTTATCCCTTACAGTAAGGGAAACTATAGCTTAGAGGAAATTCAGAGCAAATCTATAAAGTCATGTTCAAGCTAAGCTTTTTAAATTTGAAGACAGGCTCTTATTTCAGTGTTCAGGCAGGGAGAAAAACAGTTCACAGCTGGAAATGCCTGTTCTTCTCTTCCACAAGATGCACAGAGAAGGGTAATTGATTTAGACTCCTTCAGGACAGGAATGGGTTTTCTGTGTTAGTAAGTGTGAAGCACAAGGTCTTTTCCTAGTGGGGGGATCTCTTTATGCCAGTGAGATCGCAAAATCTCTGCTCTGAAGGCTCCATATGAATGCAAATATATTTTCTGCTTCTTTGGCCAATTTGTATGCCACTGACTGGTGGTAGTCTTTAATGGCTAGCTTGATGAGAACATCCAGACCTTTGTAGTCTGGGTCCAGTAAACTAAACCTTCAACTCTCAAGGAATGAGATTTTTTCTGGAATAGTCTTTAACTAAGAAATGGGAAACACACTAAGCTGATACTGAAGGTAAGAATTCAGTAGTTCTTAGATATCTGTAATCCATGTACCTATATTATCTTCAACTAGGAAATAACAGTGATGGAAAAGCCCTCCTCCTTTCCATGCCTATAGACCACTTTTGAGGTTGTTTCATAAACATATGAAAGAAGGCAGGAGTCATTCACGATACTCCAAAGCATTATGTTAATCAATAAGTCCATATATTTCACTGAGGCTATTCTTGCATGAAGCACAGTACCAAAGAGTCTGAGGCTAGTATCTGTATGTTTGAAGCCAGAATGCAGCCATGTGATTATCCCACTCCATGGTAGTTTTGTCAGAATGATTAAAAACTTGCTTCTTGTAATATTCTTACATGTACCAGCAAGTAAATCTTATGCTTGTACCTAGTGTGTCATGAATAAATAGCACACGACACATTGCCTCACTTCATTCACTGATGTGACCAAGAAGATCAGAACAAAGTGAAACAATCTTCAGTTATGCAAATGAACCAGGCTTAAAGTGAATCTGCCTATATTAAGTCAGAAATCTTTTTTTTTTTTTTTTTGTTAATATATGTTAAACTTCCCTGGGGGAAGGAAAATTTTAATTAAAAAGAGATTCAATGAAAATTCAGAATAATAAGTCATGTCTATTTTTCCTCTGCCAGAGCCTTGGAAAACTGGTGGTTTATGATGAAACATGTTGAGGTGCAAGTAGGAAAGAAATAGGACCACCTCCTTCATGAGTTTGGACTTTCTCATCTGCACCAAGTAGTGTTTTCAAGATTCCCCCTCCTGACAGCAAGAGACTCAGCAGTGGCTGATTTTCCCCAGCTTTGTTCTTTATTGCTTTGTTCTGGGTAAAGCAATTTTAATTATGCCAGCCTTTGAAAGACCCCAGATCTGGCAACATCCAGCTACTTGGGCACTGTGGTATGATTTTGGATGAATTAAAAGCTGAGTCCCTCAAATATTGATATTCTGGTAGAATCAAGTGTGTCAAATCAGCAAGGTAATAGAAAAGACCTTTCTGAAAACAGACAAGCACTGATGTTTTTTGGGTCAGTAAAGGATTTGTCTCAGATGGATGTCCTCTAGAAATGGCTGAATAGTTTTCTAAGCTTATTGGTCAGTTTTGATGGAAGAACAAGTGAAAAAACACTTCAAGAGCCATTTCTAAGAATCTTTGGGGAAATAATCTTCATTTTTCAGGTCAAATTTTCTGTGTCTGATGCTTTGTTTATTTAACATTTAAACATCTGCCTTTGCAGTTTGAAAAGTAAATGGCTACAGAATCTCATTAGGACTATTGAGGTTGCGTTTTACAATATAAACATGTTTCAGTTAAGTCCAGAGGATTTAATTCTTAACATAACATTTAGAAAAGCAGTAACACAGTTAAGCAATAGTAAATGGAACTGAATACTTTGTGTGCTCACTGAAGTTAAACATTCCAGTAAACAGGATGAGAAGCCAGAATGGTTCAAATGGAAGAAAATTATTTATAATTCCTAATGGATTCTGAATATTGAAGAGTATGTAGAGCTGATGAATGTAAGTTCTCTCTCTTTCCCTCCTTTTAAAGGAATTTAACTTATTTTTATTTATTTAATTGTATCATCTAAATGCTAGTTCCTCCATCTTGAAATCAAATAATGAATGCTCACCCCTGACAATGAGATATCAAATCCTCAAAAGATGCTGTTCCTGAATTCTGGTGACTACTTAGTTCACAATTTTCTATTGTTAATGGAACACTGGAAACTTGATCTTGAATAATACATCCAGATCTTTCTACTGACTTCTGTGTGTGCATTTACCTGTATATGACATTTTAACAGGAAAGCTGAAGGTGTGTACACCATCAGCTATTCATACAGAGCAATATCTTAGATGTTGCAACTTTATAGGAATCTATTATGTTACAATTACTGAAAAAAAAAAAAGTGGTAGATTGAAAGAGTTCACCGATTAAATCCATCAATTACAATTTTTATATTTTATTATTGCCTTTGTTGTGCTCTTTTTCTTTTGAGAAGAGAATAATTTTCTAAGATTGAGTAGCTTCAATATCCTGGTTAATTAGACATTTACAATTTTTCTGAAGACGAGTCATTAGGAATTTGACTTGTATGCAATCCTTTCCAAGAATTACTCTAATTTGTGACTTGCTATCATTTCTCATTTAATGATGGCTAGTGAGGTCATGATGCTCTGCATTACCAAGAAAAAGACATTGCAATGAGCTAAAGAAATCTCTGTGATTAAACTTCCTCTGTTTTGCTGTACTAAAATTTTTCTGTGGTGTCAGGGGTGGACTTTTTGTACTGATTATGTCTGATTTTAAGAATACCAAAGAAGTTGCCTAGAAAGGGACATCATTAGTTACCCTTACACCTTCTGAGCCCTCTGCTCAAGAGCCTGCTGCTGTTTCTGATAAGAAATACTTCATCCAGAAGGACCTTTATTCAGGCTGTGGGCTCTGATTTCTGTCTCTGCCATTTAGTCAGTTCTCTCACTGGCTTTCAACTTGTCTTCTGTCATGCTGCAAGTGCTTGACCTCTTTTTTTTTTGCCTTTTTCTCTTGCTTATTCCTCTCAGCCCTCTGATTCAATGACTAATCTGTGTCTCAAAGTCAAAAAAAAAAAACCAAAGGGTGAGCTGCTTTTTCTCCCATGATCGCTCTAATGCTCAGCACTTTTAAGTTCAGGATCACTGTCCTCCCTGTCCTTCAGCCTTACCACTGTAGACTTCCCTGGCTTTCTGCAGTCCAGCCTGTGTCCAGATCTTGTTACTTCTTCCTCAAGATTAAATACATTTCTCTACTTCTCCATGTCATGCCGATCGATGCAGTCCTGCCTCTCTTCTATTAGAGCTGGTAAATAATGTGGAAAGTGATTTTTTTATGGTGAAAGTGCACATAAAGTAGAAAGAAAAGGAAAACTGAGGGTCTTTTAATATGATAATAATACTGAAAAACACTAGCAATACTCCTGATTTCAGGAAAATCACCTTCCAAGCAAAGAGACACAACCCCTGCTAGAATCTGAAACTGCCGATGGGGTTTGTGAATGTTCAGGCTGAACAGGCAGCTCAGAGGCAGCAGAGTCTGCTTTATCTGCTCCAGCCTAGCACCTCCTCTCTTTATTGCTTATTTGGCACTGGAAAGTCCTTTCTTCCAGGCCATGAGGTCCAAACTTTTGTGGAACCTGGCATTCAAAGTTCATTCCCATTAATGCAGTTATTTTTGCACTCAAGTAAAAGTGTGTTTAGTTATATAAACATTCAAAGGTAATTATCTATGAATATGTACAAACATGTACCTAAAAATAAATAAATAAAAAAATACATGTAGGTTATATAGCAGTTTTCAAATGTTCGTGCTCAAAAATTATCAAAAGCCTGTGCAGAGCTATATAGAATAATATAATGTGTTTCTCTGGATATGGGAGAGTTTCTTTATCTGCTGCCTCTATATGAAGCAGAGCCCGAGCATTTCTGTAGGATGCATTTAGCATCTCATCTGGAAAATAAATCCAATACTAAATTTCAAATTCATAGGATTAGAATGGTTTAAAAGGTTTTGCAGTTTAAGGCTTAAATATCTAGACATATATCAAGTCTAGATAAGTATACAGACTTACCCTCTCTAGAAATTATATGGTTTTTTAATGCAGAAATAAGGGTTGTAAATTACTGCAGCTAGTTAGCCAGCTGGACAACATCATTAAGAAGAAAGATTTCTTGTGAGGGCTCGAATAAACTACCAACTTTATACCCCACATTCTGCTGGAGCTCCCTCCACTCCCTACAGAAGTGGGGTGAGTGGATTGGTGGGGCTTTAATTTTATTGTTCTCTCCTCAAAAATGCTGAGTCAGTTAAGCCTCAGAATACTTATCGGGGATGTTTTGACATATTAAATATACTCCATTTATTTAATTGGTATTTTTTTGTTCAGTTTATCTTTCAATGATCTGAACCAAATCCTATCTTATTTTGCAAACTGTTTTGATTATTTCAGTTTATGTTCTGTTTTAGAGTGGAGTGGGAAGAGAATGGAATGACCACAACTAACCACTGAAGTTTAAAATTTTTACAAGATAGGAGGATATGCTTTTTGGTTCTCTAATGTAGCTCTCTTGTTATATAATATGTGCTTGTTTTCTTGGTTTTAAGGTGAAATTGTTTCAAGATAAAATATTTGATGTATTTTATCATAAGGACAAATATGAGAATAATATTTCTGATAATGAAGCATAGTTACAAATAAGAAATTGCCTAGAATATAATTAAGGTTAACTATTGAGGAAAATAAACAGATAGAAGGGTTGAACTATTGTGTTCAAAAATCCACGTAACTTTACTCTTGCATGATGGAAAGTAGTTACTAAAGCAGCATAGTGAAAATGTGATATGAAATAAGCAAATTGCCAGGAATATTCATAAGCACACACTTCTCCACTCTACATCAAGGAGCCCAGAAACAGCCCCGTGGATGCCCTGATCCAGGGCCCTCCCCTGAGCTGCATCCACAGGTTTATTGGCTGTGCATATCCCATGGCTGGATTGGCTCATTCTTGTTGGCAAACATGGGGATTAAGTGTAATGGTCCACAACTAACCTCAGGTGTCTCTCATGCTTGCTTTTCTGGCTTTGTACACTGTCTTATTTTTCATCCCTAATCTTATTAACTTGTATTCTCCACTGGGAGCTGCAGCAGACTCCTCTCTGCCAATAAGACAAACCCACTTGTGCTATTTTGATTTTGGTTGTAGCATCTCTCTCCAATGGTTTGTGTACATATATGTCATCCAGAAAAATACTGATGGAGTATGAACTGGGAATTACTTCTCAATTGGTACTGCCTTAAATCTTTTCTTATCACACTCTTCTTTGAAACATGCCTTTTTTAGCGTTTCTGATATGGCCTTGGTTTTATTTTTAGTCCCATGTCATGTGTCTTGGCAGATTGACCATGTCAGGGATGACATGCAAGTGTGACATACGGTCAGTGATGGCATCTCTTTTGTTTTGTTTTTAAACTTCTAGGAAGGAGAAAACAGCATTGTGGCAGGATTTCCAAATTTACTTTTCTCTGATAAGTCAAACAGTTCTCAGAGTGACTCAACTGTTTGCCTTCTGAATTAGAGAAAACACCCAATATTGAACATGGAATATTTTTTCCCTATACAATATTTAAACTCTGTTTACAATATTTAAACTAAGACTTTAGTGTCTTGTTGAGACTTGAAGGATGTGGGTTAGCAAATGGTCAAGTGTGTAGAGCTTTAGGAATGGGAGGTGTTACTCCATGGGTTCTAGTTTGAGTCCATGACTGTAGCTGGAGCTGTGAATGATGGATCTCAAAGCATTGTTTATCTTGGTAGAAAACTGAGGAAAAAGAAGCAGTTTTCAGTGAATGTTAAATTTTGTTCAAAAATGCAGTGTGGATTTTTGTATCTCTGTGCTGAGAATTCTCAGCAGTAATCTGAGACACGAAGAAGGAAGAATTTTAAATCCCCTTTTACCCTTTCATAGGCACACGGACTCCAAAAGCCATTAACAGAGGGAAAGTATGCAGAGAAAAAACAGCAGAGAACTAATGATTTATGCAGTGCACAGAATCCCACTGGAGAAATGGGCTAAGAATGTTTCAAAGTGTTTCTATATGCAAAGGCTCGACAGTTGGAATGAAAAGTTTTGCTACACAGAAATGAGTTTGATTTGTTAATAAAAAGGAGGCTTCTCATTCAGTTTTATTAATTCAAAGAGACAGTTTGACTTCCTCTTCTACCTCCTTTATTTCCCTGCTTTTTCTCCCTTTCCCTGTTTTGCTTCTTATCTTTGTAATTTTTTTCAGGGCTGGAGTAGTTTAGAAAGAAAATGAGTCTCTCCATTTGGAGGGAGAGAAATAAAGAAGGAAAGACTTGATAATTGTTTTTCTCTCCAAAACCTGTTTCCATTTTTTTAACATAAAAATGAAATCTCAATGCAAATGGAAATGTATGTTTCAAAAACTTGGGGGCATGTGTCAGACATTTTTCTTGCTCTTTTCTTTAACAGTTCTTTTATTGTCTCTGTAATGCATCCCACTAGGAATCTCTGCCATTTAGCCTGCAGTGGACTCAACCCCCTTTTATCAGAGAGTGGATTCAATCTTATATCACCAAAGTGACTGGAGACTCATTGGCATCATTTTAGCAGGCTGGCTTGATCAGGTGATGCTATAAAGATTCCTATTGCTGCTCTACATTATCCTTCATGTCTTGCAATTTGTGCTATTCATACAAATTGCTCCCAATGATGGTATTCAAAGCCAAATTTAAACATACTACTAAACCATGGGAACATAGCACATAACAAGCCACAGTGAAATCCAAGAAGTATTGCATATTATTATCATCTCTGGCTCAGAAATACCTAATGAATGGTAAATGCAGTTCAGTTCAGCTAATGTTGAATAATTAGCTCAGAAACAATGATGAAAGAGAGCTGGTCTGATGAAAGGGTGGTAGCACAGTAAGTGAGGAATAAATGTGGGAGTTATTAAAGGCACGTCTCCTAAAACTTTGAAGCAACAATTTAAGCTTACAGCAAAGGCACAGCGTAGGCAAAAGAAATATGCAGCCAGAGAAAAACAAGCCTCTGGATAGAGGATGTTTACTTGGACTGCTGCATGGTGAACTGAGGCAATTTCCTTTTACAGACTGGGAAAAAAGACTCAAGTGTGAGCCATAGGTTAATCTCATGTTTTACCTCACAAATTTTATTTAAATCAAAAGGGAGAAGGAGATCTGTCAGTCAGATTAATGAAGAGTTATAACACCTGCCTTGGGAGGGAGAGTAGAATCATCATTAATTGTAGGCTAAGTGGGTCTCAAGGTAGCACATAAACCCTCTATTTAGCACCACCCCTGTGCCTCGTTGGGCATGGAAGAGAGTGAGTTCCTGCCCAGGCATTCCCCCTCTGCTCCCAGCCCAATTCACATGCAGCTCCAGTTGTGCCCTTTTTTGCAACTAAGTGGTGTGGGCAGCACCCTCTGTGTTTTCCATCTTCAGTGCCCAGCCCTCTCCCACTGGGCAGCTTCCTTTTCTGTCACACAGAACCTCTCAGTCTCCTCCCAACACCAAAAAACAGAGACATTCCCAGGTGGAGAATCCTCCCAAAATTCTGGATCCAAAAGCTGAAGCACAGCTTCTTCTGTTGTACAGAACACCTCCCTCAGGGCAGGGATTGCTTTCTCACTGCTTGTACAGCAGGTGGAAAAGCTGGAAGGAAAGGCTATTAAGCTTCCCCATATGATGGTAAGAAAAAAATTGTATTTTGTGCATATATTCACAATGAAATGGCTTCATTTATGCATCCAAATGAACTGGACCCAATACGCCCCGTGACACTTTTTTCCCTGAATACAGGCTACAGTTTCTCCCCATTTCTTCCTTCTTCCTTTCCCACAAGGGGGAAAGAGGAAGCTTTTGAATCAGTGGAAAGTTTTGATAAATTAATTTGGGGTGAGATGTAGCACCTGTTTTTTTAAAAATAATTTGTTGTTTCTTAGGAATGCCTAAGCAATAATTGGTCAAAATGTATATTTTTATGAAAGGCCTTTGAGCAGCAAAGAATGTTTGCTATGTTTCTTTCTTTCCTTATACTCTGAAACTGCAGTGTCTATTTTGTCTTTATGTAAAACCACATTTGTTCTATGGTCTGATTAACCTTGCTGCTTCAACCTTGCTTTCCCTGAGAATTAAGCATTTCCATTTAGTCTGTTTGAGGCTTCAACCTATCTTTAGTAACATTCTCTCGGCAAGGGTTAAATAGACACGAGCAGAGTAGCTCTCAGTTTGTCAGCCCCAGGATGCTCCATAAGCAGTTTCTTTAGAAATTTTAAATTGAGAAAAACACAGATCTATGCTAGTGATGTTTTCATTCTCCTTCTTTCACTGAAGTCCTTTGCTTGTCTTGTAAGTGGATGAACTGCAAGCAAAAATGCTGTCCACCTAAAATATGATTTGCTCTGCTGAACGAATAATTTACTGAGCAGACTGTGTACAGCATGTCTAAGCACTCGATCAGATAGTCTTGACTGCTTGGATGGGTGATGGAAAAAAGTTCATTCAGCTTTCGTTGTGGTATAAACCTAAAAGTAGGGAATCTCTTAGACTTCTATCTCTGCACAGTCTCTCATGTAAGCCAAGACATAGAGAAAATGACAATGTTTGGCAAAGAACTTATTCAATCAGTCTTCTGATTACTTTATTTTAAGCCTTTCTTTTGTCTCTGATATACTTAACACTGCTTGCTTCACATGGGATTGCAGGTTGTTATTGAATATTTTTTTTTAATGTTTTGTGGAAACTTCTGACATTCTTTGATGCGTTATATTTATCAGTGCAGTGACAGCGCTTGTGTCAGCAATGCAATGTATTCTAAAATGCACGGCACACAAAAATTATTGATCCTTTCAAGAAGCCCAAATGATTTTTAGCTTCGCCTCAGGCTCCATTAGCAATGTGGAAAATTGAAAAGGGCTCTCAAGAAAAAACTAGCATAAGATTGAAACTGCAACTGAAGAGCTGTCAAGTGGAGAAGTGCTTATGAATTATAATGAGTATGATCTAAAGATGACATTATCCTTTAGGAGTTTGGTTAAATCTTTCCTCCTGTCATATGGCTTGCAGAGGTCCCTTAGAGCAAACAAAAAAACAAAGTAAGAGCAGTTTTAGGAAATGTGTTTAAGGGTGGTGCACATGAAATACAAAGGAATTATAGAGTGATGGGTGGCAGGGACAGGGTTTGAGGAGTTACAAAGGAAAGCTCCAAACTGCCTGGTCCAGGGGTCCAGGGGTACCTTCAGAAGGATTTCTCGTATATGCCTACAAAAAGATTCCCATATTTTTCCCCTTACACTTCATGTACTTTGGACCTTGTCTCCAAAACATCACAAGACTTTTCATGTTACGCATTTCCATATATTTATATCCGTGTTGACATTTAATTCTAATTCACCTTTTGTTATGAAAGAGAGACCATTTCTGTCACTGTCTGCCATGGTTGTGCAGCGAGCTCTGGGTTGCACTCTCTGGGCTGAAAGGAAACCTATTCCTTTCTGTAGGTTTCCCACGGCACATTAAGAGATATGTTAGCAATCACGGGCAATAATATGATGGAATCTAATCTTGCTGTGAACTGCATGAGTCGAGTAGAGGGCCACAGTTGGTCCACAGGCCACTGCTTCTGGGAACTGGCCATAAATACCAGTCAGCAATATTTCAGGCGAAGGAGATTATTTTTTTCCTTCAGACTACAGATATTTTTTTCCATTTATTCAATACTTTGTCATATAACTTTCACTTCCAAAAGAAAAAAGTAAATTCAGCACAACCCTAAACTCTGGCAAAAGATTTAGGATACAGATTTTCATTTACCTTGATACCTAGAAGAAATGCTCTCACCTTTGACATAAAAAGCAGATTTATTTTTAATTGTTCCCATGTTAATGGAACAGATGAGAAAGGCAATGAACAGCAAGTCCAAAAGCATTTCTAGGATCTAGAATGATTCCATCATTCTAGAATGATTCCATCAGAGCTGTACTTTGGTGCTACTAATATAACTTTCCTGGATATCTTCCAGGTTATATCTGTTAAGGTTTGCTGTCAAGGAAAGTATTTGGTTTTACTATTGTCAGCACTGTGCAGACAGTGTGGATACAGAAATGGACCTGGGTTTTTCTCAGCTTCCATGCATTTCAGAGTATTATACACGAGAAAATTGCCAGCAATGGGTTATGTGAAGCAAGAGGGACCTAGCCTTTTCCAGATTCCAAATCACTATGTGAGCAGCCACGTAGAAAAGTCTTAACTTGGAAGTTATCATGCAAGCCACTGAGGAAAAATAAATGCAGAAAAAGGGGGACAGCCTTTACAGCCTCTTCTGAATGCATCTCAAGTACTGATACATCCTTCTAACACAGTTTATAATGAGGTTTCCTCCCCCCATATAAAGGTGCACTTCATTCATGGCTAATACATGAACTGGTGAAGCACCTGTGTTAAGACAGCTACAAATTGAATTACAAAACACAAAACTGACAAAACCTTGCCCAGAGAGATGATGTTACCAATTAAACAGTGATGCATTAGAAATACTGCAAATCTGTTTCATTTTACATCATGAAATATCTTGGTCAAAACATTCAGTAGTGACTGATTAGAGCTGGGATTCCTGACCCTCTGACTTTGCTTTTATGAGGAAGAGGGCTGGGATCTGGCCACAAGTGTTTGCCTGGAAGGGAAACTCGGGAGGAGGGATTTGGTGCTTGGTTTTCCCCATGCCATGTTAAGTTATTTGACATTGTTTGCCATATGGAGAGCAAGAGGTACCCTAAGGAGGGGTCAGGCAGCCTGGAGCAGCTGATGTCAGGTGCCTTTCCCTTCTCTTGAGGACACTGAACCTTTGTGTGTCTCTGCATGTATGAACACAGCATACATGTGTGTGCTCTCTGTGCACACACAAGTATGTGTCATTATCAAAATGAATATTTGTATCTGAATTTTGCAATCAATGTCCTAGTAGATGTGGAGAATATGAATTGATTCCTCTTCTGCTCTCTTTGAAAATAATCTTCAAAGAGAAGATCCTGTGTTTGCATCTTTCTTGTTAAATGTCTGGCTAGCAGCATTTGCTCTGACAATTTATAATGCTGAAGAAATGTGGCTGAGAACTGGCATTCACCAAAACTGAGACAGATTGTTTAAGAAACTTTAGATGTCTGAGATTGTATGAATTCAGCTATTTTTTTTTAACTTTTAATTAAACATAGCAAGGTGTCACTACCAATGGAAGGAGAATTGGAACTAGGTGATCTTTAAGGTAACTATGTTTAAATTACTCATTCCCACAGACTTGATTACAATGTATTTGAGATAAAATCTATATACCTTTTTGAGGTAAGGAACTTTTTAATACTGCCTGCCTGCACAAAACACTGTGTTTCCCCCCCTGTAGGATTCTTCATCCCCAGATACAGAGTGCATGCCTTGGCTCTAAGATGCACCATCTCCTTTGCGGAGGCCAACAGGACTCCAAGTTTTTATTGAAAGGCTCCCTAAAGCACCTTTTTTACACATTAAATTCCACATGGAATGGTTTGGGCTGGAAGGGACCTTAAAGATCACCTAGTTCCAATTCTTACATTGGTAGTGACACCTTGCACTAGACTTGGTTACTCAAAGCCCCATCCAGTCTGCCTTGAACACTTGCAGGGATGGGGCATCCACGATTCCTCTGGTCAGCCTATTCTAGTGCCTCACCACCCTTATAGTGAAAAACTGCTTTGTTATATAAAACTAAACATGCCTTTTTCAGCCTGAAGCCATGACCCCTTGTTCTGTCATTCCCATGCCCTGTAAAAAGTCTCTCTCCAGCTCTCTTGTAACTCCTTTCAGGTACTGGAGCGTGCTCTGAGGTGTCTCCCAAGCCTTCTCTTTTCCATGTTGAACAAACCGAGCTTTCTCAGCATACTGCAGAGGGGTTCCAGTCCTCTGATCATCTTTGTGGCCCTCTAGACTCTCCAACAGGCCCATGTTATGACATAATCTCAAGCTCAGGGAAAAATGAGGTTGTCTTACCAGGCTGTATCTTATTGCTGGGGAAACCTTTATCAGGGTAAATGGATAGTGTGGTGATTAAATTTCTGAAACCTTTCCCCAACAGAAAATTATTTTTCTCTGATTAAAAATTGGTTCTCCTGATACGGGCTTGCCACTTGGAAAATAATTTTGAAATAGCTGTGAGCTGTTACATCATTTAATCTTTTACTTTCAAAATCACTTTAAAACATGGTCTTTGTTAGAACATTTTCAAATCCTACTCTGCCTAATACAATGAACTTTCAAATCTTGAAGAAGGATAATGTATGATTTTCTGAAGGTCTGTGAAGTGTGACTTGACAGAAGTATTGAAGGCTGCTTGTTGTCCTGACTCTGCACTTTAGAAGAAAGAGAGAGGGGGTGGAACTTCCCTGCAGCACATCTAGTGTGATGGAAAAGAAAGGAGAGACATGAGCAGGTAGACAAAATGAGAGGGAAGCAGAGTCACATATCTGCAACCATCACAGGACACTAGAAGAGCAGCTATCAGATACACAGCCATGCCCTGGTGGGAATATAGGATAGTTTCTTCTGCCTGAAGCAGACAATGAAGAAATGCTTATAACACAAAGACTGCTAACCTTTTAAATACATGCTGGACTGACAACAGGCCTAGGGAAATAACCTGCCATTTCCCCGCTGGAAACATGGGGAGACTTGTTAGTCACTATCTCTTAAGTTTTCTTTACTTTAAAATCTTCTTTATTCTAATTTGTCTGCTAGGAAAAAGTTTTTCAGCTTGGAAACACATTTAGAATTGTGGAACTACTTCAGGGAGAAGAGGCAGGCAATTCACCAGGTCCACCTCTCGTTCTCATCATGGTGGGAACTTCTCAGAGTAGCTTTACCAAGGCTGTGCAAGAAGAGTTTGACCTTGTGTGGAGTTCATGGGGCCTACCTATGTCTTTTTGCAATGAATTCCCATGTGTTTCATCCTCCTGTTGCAGCTTTTCAATTCAAGTTAGGATTGAACTTCTGGAGATGGGCCCTGCCCTGGTTGGTAGGGACCAGCACAGAGGGGATAGAAACACAAAATAAGGGCTGGGGACAGAGGGTCTGGCAGCTGTCTCACTGATCCCTGGTAATTTCCTTGTGGAAAAGTCCATGCTTTGTGAAAATCAGCATCAGCTGTGCCCCAGGGAAACCCTTGTCATCTTGTCTCC
>VZTN01004910.1:0-22702 GCA_013400515.1 Erpornis zantholeuca | reverse complement strand
ACAAAGCAGGACTTCCAAAACTAATTTTCAAATTGAGAAAAGAATCCTGGAAGCCAATAATGAAACTGTTAGGCATTTTCTGAAAAGTTCAGGGAAAACCCCAGCAGTTGCCAGCCATGCTCATTAAGAAACACTCTAGAAGAATTCTTTTTGAAGTTATTTATACTTCATTTGCACAGTAACAAATATCATTGTAATCTCCAACAGCACATAAAAACCTTTATTAGAAAAATGATGTACAGGATAACTCTCCTTGCAGTAGACTAATGTGTGTTTAAATTTTAACAGACATCAGCTAACTCAGAAATAGCACAGGAAAAGTGGCACAAGGTAGTGGAGAGGATTCGTTCTCTAACATCATACATAGGAGATGATCAAACCCTGATGGAGTCAGGCACACTGACCATCATATGACTTACTGAATAGCAAAATATTACTCACCCAGTATCTCCTGTAACTGATATAACTACCTGCCTAATTATATATGTTGTAATTTTCGTATCCTGTTAACCTCATTCATGGCTGCTCAACTGTACAAAGAAGTAGGAAATCTAATATATATGCACATATATTAATAAAATTGATGAACATTGTGGAAATTGCTATACCAAATGATCACTTGATACCCATCTGATCAAACCACCAACTTCAAGTTCCTTGAGTGCTTCTAACTAGGCAACAGCACATTATTAATAATGTCTTCCTGATACATCCTAAATTCAAGACTATATTCTGCAGCGTGAGAACTACACTCCTATCTAAGCATGCTGAAATGCAATAGTCGTAACAGTATTCAGCCCTCTTTAAAATCCAGTTTCACTACTTGACATCTTCCAGCAAATTATTTTCAAAATACAGTTATGTTTTAATTATTAGACCAAATAACCTGATTCATTTTGTAAATGAACGTCATTTGTCATCTCTTTCCAAAAGACAAGGCAAGCTAATTTCAGTTCCAGCTATGGTCTTTGTAACTTGGAATCAACAGTTATAGTTTTGCATAGTTTATTATTTGCCTGTAAGTTTTTCACAATTCTATTAAACAAGCTTTTGATCTAAGTTTAGCCCCTAAATTCAAGTTTTTATAAATATAGGCACTACTTGAAATATTTCCATGAATACAAAGATGCTTTCAATAAGAACATTTACACAAAAGGAATGAACTTTGTCCCTGACATCTCATATCCCAGGCTTCACAGTACTAAAAACCTTTGGTCTTTCCTTTAAAAGATTTAAGTGAACTGATTTGAGAAGGGAACTGATTTTTAAGTTGTTAAACATGAAAAAAAAGGCAGTCCTTTTAGCTCAATCCATTTGGGTGAGCTTTTCTATTGGTAAGAGATGATTTAAGGAATAAGCACCAGTAAGACCCATCAACTTAGTTACTCTTACCTCAATAATATACAAAACCACATTCTTGTAGAAGCAATACAGTATGCATTTGGTAACTCGATTGTAACTCCAAGCACCATGGACCAACAACAGCTTCTCCAAGTAGGAAAACTGAAAGACAGAAAAGAAGTACTTACATATATGAAGAATTGTTAAAAAAGTTGGTTGAAAGTAAACACCTGTCCTCAGGACAAAAAAAAAATCCTCAGATCAGCTATGAAAGCTGCTGAAGTCCAATATTTAAACAGCTTAACAGAAGATATATACAAAAAACAACTCTTAAAATACTTAAAGCTAAAATATTTGTCATAGCAAAACTTCTGAAGTTTTTAAAAAGTAGCTTTAAGCAGCAAAAAGTCTTCAATTGTTATTACCATCCTGATGGCAAAATCTATGTTTGAGGGCTTACAAGGTTCAGAATCTCCTTTCTTCATGTAAAATGAACAACCTAATAATTAAAACAGTCTTGAACTGAAATANTCTTGAACTGAAATAAAGAGGGGAACAAAAGTGGAAAAGTAGACGTGTTTTATAGAGAATAGATACTTATATTAACATTTTCTGCCCACAAAATGTATGTGATTGTGTGTTATAAAAAATGTTGTGTAAAGCAAGGGGCATTTGCCAAAAAGGGTAATTATTCCTGTATAATTGTGTACCTCTTAATGCTAGTTTGAACCACAAACTTTTGGAAATGGACTTTTATGGAGTCAGTGTTGTGATCCAGACTGGGAAAAGCATAAGTTTCTAGTCTTGGCTTTGTTAGTGAACCTTATTATGGCCAGCAGCATTCCTCTTTTGCCCAGCTGCAGACAGCTCCAAGTTATGACTATGTCTACTGTTCAATATGTGTGTACCTGAAGGGATCTTGGACACTAAGGTAATTATTTGCTTTGCTTCCTTTTCCACAAAGTGACTTGACAGGAAAAGCTTGACTTTCTAAATTTAGATTCTGGATCATTTATTTTAACCAAAACTTATTTGAAATTGGAATCTACAGTAATGAGTTAGGACCGTCATGAGGCAGTTCTGCTCTCATGCTTTCCAGCAATGAAATCACTGAACCACAAATCCTGTAAGGACAGCCCCTCTCCCATGCATCAGCAACTCAGATTTGTTAGGATATGCCAGCAGAGAAGGAGAGAAAACAAAAGTGAACTAGGCTTCACGGTTCTCTGCTTTACTTGAGTTAGAGCTAAAACTGGGACACTGCCAAGGGAGTAGCTGACCTATTAGACCCCTAACGCCTGAAGTTAATACTCAGGATAGCTACAACCTTCCTCTTCAAAATCACTAAGAAAACGCAACCAAGGTGATGGAAAAAACTTGCCACTTGCCACTTCCTCACAAGTCATTCCAAAGCTCTTAGAGAGAATAGTAAGACACACCCTGAGAACTTCTCTCTGGCTGAGTCTAACAATTGACCATCCTGGATGTGGTCTTCTTGAAAACTGAAGGCAACAAAAAATCCTACGAGTTATTGTTTTTGTCTGTGCTCTAATGAAAATAAGTACTCTGCAGAGCACACAAAGGAAGATGCTCAGAGCCTAAAGAACACACTGAGGTTGCTCACACTGGTGAAGAGTCCAATTAAGACAAAGCCAAGAATTAAATTTGCTTTGATGCTGAAATTATTGGCATAGAGCAGTACAGACAGGGGCTCTACCAAGACACTGCCCTTGTTTGGACACCCCTGTATTTACAGAATTTTAAACTGGCAGGGAACATTATGACCATGTGGCCAGCCAACCTGTGAAACTGTGTAAGTTTTTACAACCATCTCTATATAAACCCCAGCACAACTTCTTTTATACAGAGATTATCTTCTAAAATCTTGACTAAAGGATGAGGTGATGGCATGTTGGGGGGTTTTAAGACAGTGAAAAGGCATCCACAATACAAGCCAATTTTTCAAAAGAAGAAAACTGAAACAAGAACATTTGTTGAAGAAAGAAGCTTCCCTAGTTAAGAAAAGGAAACAGTCCCTAGACACCAGATGTTCTCTGGATTAAGATGATAAAGCTATTTACTGAGAAAAAAGTTACTAAAGTCTACTACTGTCTCTAAACAGTTAGGTCATCTGATTAGAGAATTCTCTAAATAGAGGTCACTGGTGCAATACCATTTCAAGGGAAAAGGATGATTCAAACAGATGCTCCTTGCACCTGTGGAAGCTATTTCAAGTGGAGTCAGACACAAGTTGGCTTTTTATTTTTGTTTGGTTTATGCTTTGATTCTCCCTGGAATCCTGAATGAGCCTATATAGAGACTCTCTCTTCTATAAGTGCCTGCTTCTGGCACCACTGCATTTGAAATACCATTTGAACATGAGATGCTACATTATAGTGGTCATCTTAAATTACTTAATAAGAACGTACTCTGCCTTCAAGGCATGCACATACAGTAATGCATTAGTGGGAGTTATATGTCTTTGCTGAAAGAAATACACTCCACAGAGATCAAGTTTTTCTTTTGAACACTAATTTTTTTTTTTTTTAAGCACATACTACCACACAGTATTAGTCTCCTTTACTACAGGGACTTCTTTATACATTTTCTAATTTCATCAGTACAAAGTTCTTCTACACAATCAAAAAAATACAGTTCCAGAGTGTTTCACTACTTTTTGAAAGCAGCAATTCTGTGCTGGTGTCACCAGCTTTAATTTCATACTGAACTAAAAAGATTCATAGTTATTGTCAGGAACTTGCTGACTGGAATTTAAACCAAGAGCAACTTCCACATTCTAACACTGAACTGATATACTGGGGGTTTTGTTAATGCAAAAGCAACACATGAACGTGCAATTACTTTTGCAGATTTAGCATTACTGCAACACAAAAGACATTACATATGTAGGGCCTTCTATGGACAAAACTCTTGCTGCTTATGCTTAGTTACTGAAGTAAAAAATGATCTGAGAAAGTCCAGGTAAAGAGCATTCCATTAAGTTATACAGCAGAAGCTATACAAAATCCTCTGAAATTAAAAATGTAAAAGTCATTACAAGATACCAGAGACAATGATTATGGCAGTTCCTATACTGGTATATATTCAGAATATGCAACTGTTTATGACAGAAAAACTTGGTAAAACTGCCTAAAATTCTCAAGATAAATTTTGTGAAAGGTCTCAGTTATTCAAACCTGAAGCTGAATGTGCTTCATCAGAGCTCAGAACAGAGCAGCAATACAAGACTGCCTCTTTGCTTCTCAGCAGTGTTAACACAATAAACTGTTACCTGTGCATACAGCAGCATTATCCCTGCCTTCTCAGAACCTCACCTGCTACTGGAAGTTATCAAAAGATGGCAATATTTCATGTCACTTGGTAGAACCAATCTGCCTACACCTTGCCAGAAGGGAATATCAGATGAAGCTCTGGTCACTGAGGAGACAGGGGACTGTCTCTGTTGCATGTCAGCTCAATCTGGTTTTGCCCTGCATCAGTCTCACATATATAGAGCACCTCAGGTATAAATAGTATTCAGAGGATATTCAGCAACTGAAGCATCTTCTTCCTTTCTCATTTTTCTTTCAAAGTCTTGATGCCAAATGGTGGTTTCTTCAGCAAAACAAACAAACAAGGCTTTTAACTCCTCTTTTTAGCTGAAGCAATCAGTTCTGAATTTGATGAACTAGCTTAGGACTTGCCCAAATAATGTTCAAAATGACATATGTAAAATGGAAATGCTGGCCAGCTCTCTAGAACTGTGACCAATTCTTGGATGCAACACAGCAGTGGGGGGGAATAAAAACAGAGGAGGCACCTCAAATTAAGAACTACCAAACAGCCAAATTCTCACACACCTGGTTTTAATACCTACTCACAGTAAGAGAAGAATTTGCAGCAAGACAGGTAAGTTACTTAGAAGCATATTAACAGAAGCATCACAGGAAGTGCTTGATCACTTCCCCCTGATTACTGAAGAACCAAGATATTGGACAGTTGTCAAGAGGAAACTATAACTTTGAAGAGAGGTGGAGCTTTGCCCTGAAGAATACAAAATCATAACAGCAAATTCCCAAAATATATCCAAAATACGTTCTAGACAGCTGCCTGGAGAAAGAAACAAACAAGAGATATTTGAAGGTTGAAGGTTAGAAGAAGCCATAGAGCACTACATGGCTGCACAGCGCATTTCTCACAAGGTGATATGGCAGTTGTTCATTCTTGCATCTGACCTGTGCAATGGCATAATCCGAGCAATTGGTTGCTTGCATGCCCTCATTGCCACTGATCCCCACTCCAACGTGAGCTGTCTGGATCATTCCTACGTCATTGGCACCATCCCCAATGGCAAGTGTTATGGCATTGACGTGTTTCTTGACCATGTCTACTATTTCAGACTTCTGTAGAGGAGATACTCTGAAAAGGAGAGAAAAAGGTGTCAGTTTCTCACATGCTGAGCTACGTGCCTTTCCCAAAAGAACAGCTGTAACCTACATTTAGAAGTAATCAAAGGGCAGTTGCTGGGAAGCTCCTTTATTCAATAACTAAGCTTCAGAACCCATGCCAAACTATTTCAGAAGCAAAAAGTGGCTTTAAAAATAGTTTCACATTTACCTACTTGCTAATAGTTGATATGAAAGAGACCAAATCTATATGAAAGGTTTCAAAGCTTTGTTTTCCTTACCCAGCCCTCCTGACTGGCATAACACCAGTGGTGTCCTATTGGGAACACTTAAGTGAATCTCCTCTTTGACTATGACAGTTTACAGATTAACAGTGCAGGCTTCCCTGCCTCCTGTCATCACCATCCAGGAGGAGAAAGACCACTAATACATTCAGGGACATTTTCAATGGCTTGCAGAAGATACTGCAGGCTTACTTTATTATTAAATCAATTCTGGTTAACATTTTTATCAATGTTCTCAACGAGGGGATTGAGTACACCCTAAGTCAGTTTGCAGATGACACCAAGTTGGATGAGAACATTGATCAGCTGGAGGGCAGGAAGGCCCTGCAGAGAGACCTGGACTGGCTGCATCAATGGGCCAAGGGCAGCTGTAGGAGGTTCAACAGGGCCAAGTGCTGGGCCCTGCACTGGGGTCACAACAACCCCAGGCAGAGCTGCAGGCTGAGAAGTTGCCTGACAGAAAAGGACCTGGTGGTGCTGGGCAACAGTAGCTGAACATGAGCCAGTGTCTGCCCAGGTGGCTAAGAAGGCCAATGGCATCCTGGCCTGGACCAGCTGCCCAGGAAGTGGCAGAGTCACCGCTGCCGGAGGTATTTAAAAGTTTTGCAGATGTGGCACTGAAGGACATAGTTTAGCGCACAGTTGGACTTGTCAGTGTTAGAATTATCTTGAAGGACTTTTCCAACCTTAATGATTCTATTCCCACCTCCAGCTGACCTCCCCATTAGTGAGGCCATCATTCCCATCTCAGAATATGCAGGTCAGATCAGAACGCACAAGACTGCTTCCTGATCTCACATATGTCTTGTGTGCTGGTGCAACTCTGACCTCAGTGATGATGTTACTCAATTCCAACTCAAAAACAAAAGACTGACTCTCTATGACATTTGAATATCCTTATCAGATTTATTGGCACGCACTTTAACCTGATCATTCTCTCATTTTATATCAGTTTCAAGTCAACGATAATTCATGGAATTCAGAGCTGAACTAGTCTAAACTGGGCAGAAGTGGAAAAATACTCAGGACTAGGTTTCTAAATTGGATAAGACACCTAAAATGCCCTTTTGTCATGGAAAAGGTGGATCAGGTTACCAAATCATATGAGGTATTCTGGAAAAACCTAAATGTAGATTAAATATTTCCATTCTAACCCCATCTGTACAAACAACTCTAATTCCTTTCTCCATCAGTTTTAGTTAAAGTTCCAAATTATTTTGTATTTCCTTAAATAAAGCTTTAGACAAAACTTTTCCACATTTCAAGTCAGTCACATACCACTCAAAAAAAATTGTAACTGATATCTAAAAGCTTTCCTATTAAAATAGGGGGACAATAGGGAGCTTGGGGAATAGGGGAGACAGGATTTTTACTTTTTTTACCTTTTTTTTTTTTTCAGAGTTTACATCCCGTGAGAGCAACTTACATAGCCCTTTAATACATCTGGATCACTGCTGATCAAAATAAGCAGTTATCTTGTTCAACATTATGCATTATGGCCTTGGTTTTGTTTAGTAAATACATAAATAGGTGTTTTATTAGTAAATCATTCTTAAAATAACTTGATGAGTAATTTGGGGGAAAATTTGCTAGGCTCACATGTGAACTAAACCACCTGAAAAGCCTAGCAGCTGTCCTATTCCTAAAAGCCAAATACAGGAAAGAGTTGACTAAACCATAAAATTTACTTAATACCATTGGACAGATCTATTAAGCACTCTACTACCTGCCAGTGAAAATACCATTTGGCACTGTAGAGGCCCAACACGAAACCTCAACACACTTACCAACCCACAGAGCACAAAATGTGTTGGTTTTTAATGATAAATCAGCTCTGAGTATCATCTACACCAAATTTTAACTTTTCTCTCACACATGCACACACATGCTCCTCCCTCTCCCCCAGTACTCATATAAAAAAAACATAAGGCACAGAGCAAGGAGTCAAAGGGACTTCAAGCCACAAAACGGAAACTCCAGAGGGACTTGGAGCCACTTGTGGAGGGTTTGGACTGATAAGTGCACAGACCCCCATTACCAGCCCCAGGGGCACCTCCATTACACAGGACCATATACTTTTGGCAGTCCCCCCATGCAGTCATTTCTTCACAGCAGGGTACTGCACATATCTGCTAACAGCCTTTTCAGACATACACTTCTCTTGGAATGTCAACTTATGCTCAATTACTTTTCAGTTACATAGCAATAGAAATTAGCTATGTAACTGAAATAGCTAAGAAGGTCCCTGTTTTCAAATGTGCTTAAAAGAGCAGGGAAGGAAAAAAGACAAAATGTGAATAGCATCTCTGACTGTGTAGTTTAAACCAGCAGCTTGTCTACATACACTTCAGACATGACCAAAATGTGGCAGAGATGCTCAAGCTCATTCTAGTCAGTTTAGCTGACATATCAAGCAAACTAATACAGCCTGTGTTCACTTCTGTGCCTACAGTGTAGGTATGGCTTCAGATTTTAAGTCAACTTTGCCATTAATGACCCATTATTTGGCAAGCCAATGGAATGTCTCTATAAAAATGCATTTACCACCTACATAATGTACACAGAGTATGCTTTAACTGTCTTGACCAAATGAAGTTAATTATATCCACAGTTATGTAAGACCCAGTTAATGTTTAACATCCCTATATGCTTAGTAAGGTTAAAAGAACTACTGGAACATTACATATGCATTTTAAACACCACAAATATTTATGGACTTGGTTTAAGAAGATGAAATCTAAGATTTCAGCACAAAGTCTTACTTGATTATAGTTGTTTATCCTAAAGAGCAGCTCTATAACAAGCACCATCTTTGACACCTCACCAATGAGTACAGCCCACAGCTCCAGAGAATGCATTTTGCTGCACACAGCACGTTAGTTACAAAAGCTGCAAATTGAGATGATTGCTGATTTCCTGAGGGCTTTCACATCTTTCCTCCCCCAGCTCACTGACTCAGCCTCCAAACCTCTTCTGCTCCTTGTAATCTGTGTGGTACCCACACATTGCATTAGGTGACATTAATCCCCTTAGCCAGATGCTCAGAGCTGTGGTACAATTCTGCATATTTGATAAGCTGTCTACACGAAGAACTGAACATTATAGCACAGGATACTATTAACCTGCAGCTCCCCCAGGTATGGCCAAGTTCACAAAGATTATGGACAAATGCATGAGTTCAAAGTAAAAAGCACAAGGAAACAACTACTTAGAAAAAAAACAAACCTCTGCAGTGACAGAATTGGTATGAATCATTTGATGGAAGATCCCTGGCTCTCACTGCAGAGCTCGCTGCAACAGCATCAGTATGAGGATGTAAGCCTTGCCTGGACATACACCCAAATAAGAAATAAGATATGAATAAAGCATCAGTTGCATCAAAATCTTCTGCTTACTTTTGTATTCATTCCCAGGTCAGACAGCAGTGCTTCTTATAAAGGTTCTTGGAGTACAACTCAAAGAGTTCACTAAAACATATTCATTTATACAGAAGTTATTTTTATTGACTCTGCTCAAAAATGTCTTTGACAACAGATTGATTTCTCTCCTTTACAAACTTGAGGAAAAAAAGAAGTCAGGTCTCAAGTACCACAACTGCAGTGATAGCTACAGATCCAGTAAGATCAAGCCTTCAGATTCTTGCTCAAACTCCTTCCCTAACAATCTGAATTTAGCCTACACAGGCTACAGAGAGCCTGAGGTCAAGACTTCACCTTTATAAAGTGCCCATCATTCAGCATCTGGCTGTGCAATATAAAGTGTCCATGGATGATGGCAGGGATACACGAAGTTAAGTGTCAGTCATACAGCAGAGCTGCTCCTTGCCCACCTGGGACTTTCTTCTGGTAGCCTTGCTCTCAAGAAAGTAAAAACCAATATGGAAAAGAGAAGGTTCTTGTCAATTTCAAACCTTAGTCCTTATCAGCATCTTAAATAGATTAATACAGGAAAGTTTTCATCCTGAAGAAGATGACTGATGCCTTCATATCACACTGCTTCCTCTGTAATGGGATGGGTAGAAGCTAGAGAGGGCACAAAGAGCTACCCCATGTGAAGAAGCTGGGAGAGAAATGCAGCCCAGAGCCAGGGATTCTCAGAAAGACACGAACCTAAGTGACCTCAGATAACTCAAATTCATAAGGAAACAGTGGAAGGAGGCAGGGGGTGAGTAGTTTTCAGGTAACAACATACTATATTGTTATTACCAGTAAATAAGGTACCTCTTGAACTGAGAGGAAGCTTAAAGAGCACAGCACAGAGCAGTAACACAGACGGTTTCCAAAGAGGATGTCAGTGGCTTCCCACTGATTTCTGAGGTTCAGGTCCCGATGGCTTTAAACATTTAGTTTGCATCTGTTTCTTCAGCCTGAATAAACTTTTATAAGCAAAATTCTTACCTGACATGTTTTGTACATTCAGAAAAGTTCTACTTATATGATCTTATCTTAGGTGCTGGACTTATGGGTCCCTTCAAACTTGAGCTATTCTACAATTCCACTCAGTATTTCACTGCAAGGTTTGTTCAGCATTACCTTATTTTTTTAAGAGAACTTAAACACAATGAAAGATCTTTCAGTTCAAATTTTTTTATCAGGAGAACTTAATGAGACAACCAAACCAATTAATGAATTCTATCAGAATTTAGTTAAAAGTTTCACAAAAAAACCCCAACAAACCCCCCTGAAAATGAAAAAAAAAAAAAAAGCCAAACCAATAGTGAAATGATGATATTTTAAAATAAGTATAAAACATTTCATTTAGAAACTCATTTTGGTACCAAATTTTCTTAAAACCTTAGAAGCAGAAGCAAAACATGAAAACATCAATTTTAAGCAAGAAAAGCTATGCAACAGAAGTTTAAGTTAAGTTTTTAATGCACTACAACTGAATGAAACAATCAATTCCTTTACAAATGCACACTTTCTACAATCCCTCTTATTCCCAGAGTCCATCTAATATATCAAGATGGATGCAGTCACACATATGATAGGAAGGACACTATCAGCACAAGCTGTGACTGTTTCACACCAGTCAGCTACACTCCATAAGATATTGTCAGTAGGAAGTGATAAACAGTTTCCTTAATTCTGTCCTATGCATACCTGTATTTATTGGAGTTACAGATGCATAACAGCAATTGATGGCAACTGCAAATAATAATGCTCAACACAAGGCCCATAAACTACAGCTGCATCACTGCAGATGCTTCAAAGTATACAGACATAAGCCCAGATGGGAAATAAAAATGCAGTCTTTCAGAAAATAATTAGTTTTATTTATTGCATTCAAGTTTAAAGGACCAAATAAAGACAGCATTCTGCTATAATACTAGCCAATGAGAATATCAACTGCTTATAAAAAGAGATATGATCAATAAAAATAAAATAAGTAAATCCTACTGGAGTCCTTTTATTCATAAGTTATATATAGTGAAAAAGATTAGGTAATTTTTAAGAGGTCAATTTATATGCAGACCATCTTACAAGGCCACGAAGAGAGGCAGTCCCACAAGCTCTGCCATACCTCAGCAAGGCACAGTTTGACACATTCTCTGCAGTCTCCCCTGTTCTGTCCACGTGTGTTGGGTTTTCAGGGAATTTTTTTTTTGTGTGGGTCCCTTCCAGAAAAACCAGGAGACTAGAGCATTTCTGTTGAAGCCTGCATACTTTCCAGAACCCCAATTTGATACAAAATACTCTGAAGACACTCTTACCCATGCTTTTAAATTTTTAATGCTCATTTGTGAAAAGAGGAAGGCAAGGAAGGAAGCTGTTTCAAGTATTACCTTTTTCTGCTTCCATGCCATAACAGGCATAAACACAAAAACATTAATGCCTTTAACATGAAACATGAAATTGATATCCTATTTCCTTGAAATGCCTTGTTAATGCAACACAAAAGGCCCTTAAGAGTTTACCTTTACTGCAGTGAACATGATTTTACCCTGTTCTATCATAAAATACACTAGTACTTCAAAAAAGCTTGGTGACCTCATCTGCAGAAAAGGCAGATGAGAGTCAGCCCAGAAAGCTGAGAGCTATTAATAATATTGTCATAAGTATATGCACTGGAAAAAGAAGCAAGATAAATTAACACACCACTAGAAGTAATGCTCAGAAAGCAAGGAACATCATCATAACATTGTATTTAGCAGTCCTTAATTATGCAGTGATTTCTCCTGACACACACCAGCCTGCAGATTTCAAGCACGTGTCATCCAAACAAGGGTTAGGCCTGAATTGCAGTCATGATGCCCTGAGATATCTTAGATAATCTTATAGTGATACAGTAACCCACAGAAGAAAAGTGAACAAAAGCACACATCATGTTGACTCAAAATGTGCCTTACATTGAATCCTTTACATTCAGTAATTTCTCTGAACTTCATTCCCTTGCTGACAACTTTCATGGGACTGGGGCTGGTGCAGTACTTACATTTTTGGAGACAGCACTGAGTGGATGAATGGGATAATTTAATGTTCAGAAAAAGCACCAAAGGAATTCATCCATCTACATGTAAGTGTCTTCAATGGAAACATCTCTATCTGTACTAATCATGCCACACTCCTTTTATAGTTAGAGAGAAACAGGCACTTCTAGGGTGCAATTCATCTGGCTTTAGACATGTAGTTTAAGGTTGTAGTTCATCTCCTCTTAAAACTGCCACTTTCTCTCAACCAAGGTAAAGAGAGCTAAAGGTAAGTGGTTCACACGAAAAAGTCATAAAATTTCACAGGCTGAAACCCTTCTTTTACATTACTGCAGTGCTGAATACCTTTAAATTCATCAAGTGCACAAGCTTTTCCTCTCTTGTTTTTTGGTAAGGTAGAATGCCTACTTTCTCCTGACCTGGCACCTGATGGTGAACTGACATACCTTCCCCCTTCTTCTGAAATCCTCACTTCTTGACTGTGCTTTCAGCTCTTGCTTTTTTATAGCCCCATCTCTTTTGAACAGACAGCCACAAGTCTAACCAAACCTCTATTGGCTTCTGTACTAACAACCTCAGCTTCATCATCTTTTGTCATTTCATCTGCAGTCTCACTTTTCCATACTTAATTTTTTTCCTGAGCAGACAGTCCTTCAAACTGCTTCACTCATCCAAATTTATCAGACAGGTTTCAAGTCTATTTTTCAGCTTAAAGAGTTTTACATCCTATTTCACCTATCATCAGGAGTCTCATTTCATCTTATAATAAGCATGAAAAAAATCTTTTTTCAGTTTTTCAGTCTCACTGGTGTGCCAGTCACAGATTTGACTTTCTGAGCAACATATATTACCTCTAAATTTCAGGTTATCCAGAACTGGGTATTTTTGATGCCTAGCAGGGCTCTAAGTCAAAACACATGCACACACTCCTACATACATGCTCACAGGACATTGGGCAGTTCTTAAATTTAATGGTTAACAAAGCAGTTCCTTCTGCATCACTTTAGATAGATTAGATATGCCTTCTTAATATAAAGCACTCTTTGTAGTTATAAAGGCCCTGAATTATACAGTCTTCTGAATAAGAAGAACACAAATTCATTTAGTGTCTTTTTACCACAAAAACAAAGATGTTTTTGCTAATTATATGGAGGAGTTTTCTAATATATGTATCACTAGAGGATTTCTGACTTGCATTTTGTATTTCAGTAACTCAGTTGCCTTTCACAGTTGCCACTGAAATGATCTTCAGAGGACAAGGGCTAGGAAATAATTTCTTTATTAGCTGGATTCAAGGTATTAAGCAGGGTAACAAACACAATGTTCCAGAAAACCCAGGGTTAAGTTTCAAGTCAGCATCTTCCTCCTCTTTGATATCCCTCCCTGCATGTTTCTGTCTTGACTGCCCTTCCCCCAGTCTGCTTTATGGGGCAAAGATTAAATAGGGAAAATCTAGTTTGGAAAACAAATTATTTGTAAAGTGATGAGTTGGCATAAACACAGTGTTGAATGAGAGACTATTTTGTATTTTTAACTGTAATGGTCACTACTGGCAACAGCTCTATGTTTTTTAAACGAAACTAGTGTATCAAATTAATTTTGAGCTTCCCTCACCCCAAGCTCATTAAGGCATATTAATTTCCATGCTAATCAGCCTGAGCAGTTCTCATGCAACAAAGAAACTGGTCTTTTTCTAATGACAGAGCAAAAACATTTCAGTCTGCAAAACACAGAGATTAGTGCCTTTATAACCCTGAGGACACACACAAAGAGCAAGCACCCGTGTGCTTCACATAGCAAATTCTGCAACGCGTGGTGAAATTAAGTGACGACTGACACGATGCCAATTAATAAGCACATCAGCCCATTTAGCAAGGCTCTGCCCCACGGTGAAGCCAATGGATCAGCTGGAAAAGCCAGGGTGAGCACCTGCCTCTAGAAGCAGAACAGCAATACTGTGATGATGCCTGAAGTGGCCACCTAAAAAACAGAGACTAGACAGGAATAAGGGAAAAAAGGTAGGTATTTATTTGAAGGGCCTTCAAAGGTACACCCTGGAGGTCCAGAGGTTACTGCCAAGATGGACCCCAAGTCATGAGTTCTTCACACTTTTATAAGTTTGGTTCATTTGCATACCAGGGTTAATTCTCCAATTAAAGCTTCAGTTAATTATGTAATTTCCCCAAGCTTGCCCCCCTCTCAGAGGCTTTTGGTTTATACTTTTTGGGGCCTAGGACAGTCTGAGTGTCCTTGGAGAGCAGGCCTGGAGAGGCTTTATTATGTCTAACTAGCATGAGAGAGCAGAAGCTAACAGGCTACAAGAAAGTTCAAGACTTAACATACTAGGCAGTAAAGGATTTGAAAAATATAAAAGTTAAAACCCAAGGCATCAGTGAGAGCATCAGTCACACCACATAGACAGCAATCATGGAATCACAGAATCCTTAAAGTTAGAAAAGACATCCATGATCATCATGTCCAACCATTAGCCCAGAACTGCAAAGTCCACCACTAAACCATGTCCCTAAGCACCACATCCACACATCTTCTAAATACCTCCAGCGATAGTAACTCAACTACTTCCCTGGGCAGCCTGTTCCAATACCTGACCACACTTTCAGTGAAAGGTTTTTTTCTAATATCCAATCTAAACCTCTCCTGTGCAACTTGAGGCCACTTTCTCTCATCCTGTCCCTTGTTACTTGAGAGAGGAGATGGAGCTGCACACCCCTTGGTAAGCTCCTTTCAGGAGCCTGACAGGTGCTCTGCACTCCTCTTCCTCTAACTACAGCTCAGAAATATAAAATAAAGCAGCTTTGGACACCATTACTATTGTAAACTACTGCTGCTTTCAGCATCATATACCTAAGGAACAACTAGAAACACTGACATGGAAGGAAGATGAAGGGATATGTAGCTAGCAGATTTGAGAGAGTTTGCTATTTCAGCAGCACTACAAGCACTGACAGATTTTTTTCATCATTCTGAATTCTAGTAACTCTGCATGATTTTTCTCCCTCTCTATGAAATCTTTCCCAGAATTTAATAGAAGAACACATATAAATTATCAACTTGCAACTGCATGTTATAGTTCAAAAGCTTAGCATCTCTAAATTACATGCTCCTGCAACAGAAAGACACAATCTGGAGCAGAGTATCTTACCCAGTAATTATCATCACAGGGCTGCAGCCATGTAGAGAACTCACTATTCAAAGTGAAAGTGCCCCATCTGTAAAAATTTCAGACTTTCAATTTCAAAACTAACAGTGTACCTGAAAAATCACGGTCGTCATGTATCAGGGAAGAAGGGCGAGGTCCCAAATTTTCCATTACAACACCACCAAAATGCAAGATATTTCCCACCCTTCCCTTAAATTCAGTATCTATTGAACAAAATGCCTGCAGCCAAGCCCTTAAATCATTAGATTTTTTTTTTTTTTTAATAACTGAGCTTCTATTTTCCACAATCTCTCCACAGCTAGGAAAGTTGTGCACCAGGGTGCTCCCACTAAGACTAAAAAACACCAAATGCTTCTATATAGGAAAGCCAATGACAACTGAAAGTATGACTGAGATTGGCTCACTCTTGGTCAACTATTAAATCAGTGCTCTGTCCAAAGCCAGGTTAGGTATTAACTTACAGCAGAATATTCACAGCATTCTCACTACTCCCAAACACAAGCTGCAAGAAAGCATCTTGATATTAACCTCTAACCCCAGACTCAATAAAAGCAACATAGTTCCAGAATATTACTCTTCTATTTTTTCCTCCTTCCCCTCCTCACTCTTTTCTTAGCAAGGTCAGTTACACACTAAGCCCATGGTTAACTCACAGCATTAAAATACAGCATCCAGGGTAAAGCGGTGCTTTTGTAGTCTTCAGCTACCACCTACGCTCCAAGTTAACATGACCAAATTGACATCAAGAAGATACAGTAATGACATTTCTGCACATAGCCAGCCATTAACAGAGACATTCTAGGGCAGTCTGTAATCCTGAAACATGTGGTTCAATATACACATGTGTCTTGTTTAAGACACAGAAGTGTCCTGTGGTTTGTGAAAACAACACTGATAAAGTACCAGCTGCCTCTGTAAGAGCAAAACAGAAGAGATGGCAGAGTGAACACAATGCATATTGGTCCCTTGCACTCTTGATTGCCAAGCCCCTTCCAAGGATGAGGACTCTGTTGCAGGGAAGAGCACGAGAAACCAAAGCTACACATCACAGGCTGTCACACGAGGCTTGCTACCACAGTGTGGGCAACCACTAGGCAAGAGGAGGCCAACCCGGCCCACTCTCACCTCTGCCACACTGCCTGAGCAGACTGTCCCCAGAAGCTTGTGCAGGCATTTTGGTGCACTCAGGGAATACTTCCATAGTACACAATGAACACACACAGTCCAGTATCCACACATGCTCCCTAGAGCTCTTATTAACAGTGTATATATACACAGCCTGAAATGTTTAACACTCGAGGAAAAGCCTCACAAAACTCAGTTCCCTCTTTTTTTTCCAAACTTGGGGTGACTTCAGAATTATGTCCCTTGAAGGCTCCAAGCTGGCCACCTTGCTCTTAACTGAAAGGGATCACCAAGAGTTTTAACAAAAAATGCATTAAAGAAATTGTAGCTTTGATTTCCTGAATGTGACCCAATCTTAGAACTGCTTTTATTTTCCACATATGACTTTAAGTTTCTCATCCATATTCCTAAACACAGGATCACTGATAGCAGTACAGACAGAGCTTAATGCAAGACTGTGCTGCATGGAGTACAGACAGCCAAAAAAACCACAAATATTTTGCTTAATATAACAAACTAGGCCAACAATTTTGCTTCCCAAGTTAGGCTTCCTGAGGCTAAGAATACAGAAGTAGGAGCCAGGTCTTCGTAATGTCAAACATCTTCATCTTTACAAAAAGAACACAAAATGCTACAGTTCCAGTTTGGTAACATACATGTCCAAGTTCCACAGGACATGCTTAATTAATACTAAGTTGCCAA
This sequence comes from Erpornis zantholeuca, assembly GCA_013400515.1. Taxonomy (NCBI): domain Eukaryota; kingdom Metazoa; phylum Chordata; class Aves; order Passeriformes; family Timaliidae; genus Erpornis; species Erpornis zantholeuca. The sequence goes on along the minus strand of VZTN01004910.1, from coordinate 5,233 downwards.
GAGGGATCATGCCTTCCACCACTTCTTTTACTTAAGGAAATAAAGATAGATGTAGGAATAATTATACATAAGGAGCTTTGAAACAGCACAGAGAAAATAGGTGCATTTATGTCAACTTTCTCCTGAAAGCTGGCAGAAGGACATTGCCTTAAAAGACCTTCTTTCCTGGACAGAAAACCAGCTTTGAAACATTTCAGCAGGCATTATAATGAGCCCTTTCCGATTAACTTGTGGTCTTTTAAGGTGAACCCTGGGGCAACTGATAGGCAGCGTGAAGTACCAGCATATTAGTGGGGCCAGAGGAGAGCACATTTCTTCCATATCCACTTCTTTACCCTATCAACCTTAGAAGAGAGTTGTTCTTCCACTGCTACAACAATTTTTAAGCACTGGGCTTCTTCAGACCATTAGTGCCACAGTAATACTGAATTTGATCACATCCAAGTCATAAGTCTCAATGGAATTTGAAGTATCAGACAGAGCTACTTCATTGTTTATTGCTAATGTAACACCTAGATCACCCATAGCCTCAGGTACAACTTGAAGAGCTACATAAGCCAGACCACATCAAACATCTCCTTCAACAGATACCATAAAAATTGAGACAAAAAAGGAATTGCTAGAAATTGAACTGTACTCACTGATGCTCTTCATGACTCAAGCAAGATTAGAAGCAAAAAACCTGGGAGGAAAAATGATGAGTTGCCCATGCTGAAAAACTTGTGGGCTCTAAAGGAAAGAGAAAAGCAGCTTTTGTGAGTTAGATAGGATACTCTTCATGTGTACCAGAGCCTATCAGTATAGCTAAGCTGATGCTTTCTTTTTTAAATCCAGCCATGAAAAGCAGGTCAGCTTACAGTAATTTCTGTCTAGAGAACAGCTTAGAGCCTGTGCACGCACACCTGACTTAATAATATGGCTTTTGTAGCAGCATGCAGTCAACTGTCAATTTACACAGTGAATTTTATCTTTCCGTTAAAAGCTAAGATTTGGAAGACTAAGTTCACTTAAATCTCTTTATGATATATCAAAAGTTGATAACATTATATGTTTCACATACTGGCAATGTGAAAGCAACTTCTTTTCAAATACAACACACTGAAAAACCCTACAGCCAAACAGGTATTGAGGTAAAAAATGAGCCCCATGTTCAAATATGACCTGGCAACTGGAAAGCAAGATATCACAGAAGCAGAAGAAAGATGTGGGAATGTGAAAAGCGCTCAATTTCAACAGATTCAGTAGACATATAATGAATGCCTTCTACAAGATGGTCTACACTGCAGGATACAAGGTATGTACATAATACCTTTAATAAAACTGAGCCTGAGAGCCTGGGGGGTGGGGGGGAACGATAGGGGCAATACACAACAGGCTGATCTGAAGCCTCCTAAAATCAGATGTGCCAATTGTTTGGGTGATGACAACTGCATATGAGAATCCACTGTAAGACTTCGCATGGCACAGCCAAAGAGGCTTGGCTGTCTTGCTGGGCTACCAGCACACACCTTCAGAGCACTACCTTTTATTAAAAGAAGATTTTAAAAGTGATTACACGTTGTACACATCTATACAATTCTCTGCATCCTATTTCTCCAAACAGGGCCACAATAGCCTTGTCAGAAGTTTGCTGGCAGTGACGTGCAAGGTATAATCAAAACCACAAAACTCCAGGAGGTCACAGCTACTCTAACCTAACATGAAAGTGTTCCAAACACTCATTTCATGAAGATGGAGAGAGATTATATGAGCAACTCTCCTGTGAGTATAATGGAAAACCATCAAGATCACAAACTACTAATAACCTTTAAACTCATACTTGACTGCAACTTAAAAATCAAAGCTAACAATTTGGATTTTAAAAGCCTGTAAAAACATACTGAATGCCAAGAAAACTAAATTCCTAAATTTTATGAATGCAAAAAAAAAATCCAAATAATTTACGTGGAACAGAAAAACTAAAACTACTTATTCTCTACACGCACGTGGGTATAATAGAACTGTAGATGCCCTGCCATTTAATTTTTAGGGGTACAGGTTTTATTTGTATTCACCTTGTTCAGTACAAATAACACAGCAAATACAAGCCAACATGTTGGTGCAGGGCAGAGCAATTAGCCTACATGAAGACCCAACAGTTTTTAATGTATTAGAGACATAACTAACACATCCTACCTTGTATAGAACATAGTTCACAGGAATAAGGTCAAACATTCAGCATCAACGAGGCAATGGTCAGAGGTACCATGAGGTTCCATCCTGCTCAACATCATCAGTAACCCAGATGCTGACAAAAGGGACACCCTCAGCAAGTCTGAAAATGATGCTGAATTAGGGGGACTGGATTACAAGGAAACAAAGGGCTGTTACTGAAAGGAACCTTCAGAAAATCAGACTCAGCGAACGAACCTCATGGAATTCAGACAGAGAGGGACAAAGCTCCACGTCTCGGAAAAGAGTAACTCCATGTCCTAGTGCAAGCTTGGAGATGGTGAGCCCATAACTTGGTTATGGTGGCCATCATGTTCAGTGGGAGCCAGAAAAGCACCTTTAGTGTGATCAAGGCACACCATGAACTAGGAGGTGACCCAGCACACAAGAGTGACCAGGACAGAGACATAAGTTACTATCAGTCCTGGCCTCAGTGCAGGCAAGGTAACATCTATAGTACTGTAAAGAGCCCAGCAATTACTAAGCCAGTCTGGGGTCTAACATGTAAGAGAAGGTTGTGTCACCTGGGCTTGTGCAGGTAAGGGGCAGTTAAACAACAGCATTGTACTACTGCATAACATGGAGTTACTTGAAGAGCTTCCTGTCACATCAAACAATGAAACGCGGGCCAATGGCCACGGACTGAAAACATCCTGACCTACACCTGAAATCTCAGTTTAGTGACAATTGAGGCTCTTCCCCACTGAAGACTGAAACAGACCCTGAAGAGGGTTCCCATGTGATTCTGTCACACAGTGAGGCCCAGGTTTCACACAAGCACACCTGCTGCCTTGTGTGCTGAAGGTCTCCAGTGAGACACAGCATAACTAGGCACTGCAGTAGAGAACTGACCTCATCTCCTTTCCCTGCTTGTAGTCATCACCCCATGTTATTGGAACATCTTCCCCAGGTAAACAGTCTTCTCCTTCCAGGCTTGCCTTTTCCTCATCCATCAGCACCATCACATCACTCCCTTTCTTTTGCCTGAATAGTCCATTGATACTGAAGTAATATAAATAAAGTTGTGCATAATTTCTTTAATTTGAAATTTTTGTATTTTAGCAGTGGACACATTAGACTTGGCAACTTTGAAGCTAACAGCTCTTTAGGTAGACACTATAAAATTTCTTGGTGATTTTTATACCATAGACTTTTCAGTAAAATAAAAGCCCCCAAAAAAACCCATCTGGCATAAAAGCCAATTCATCATAAGAAATAAACATATCTCCTAAGAAAGCTAGACAGTCAGTATAGACTCAACAGAAGCTGCCCTGACCCAGCAAAAAAGTTCCACATGGGAAAGCCTGTTTCCAAGATGGTCAGCTCTCAAATACTTACATTTTTAGCACTCTCCACATTACTATTTCCAAACGGCAAAAATTAGCATTATCTCATTAATTCATAATGTCTGATCATAACCTACTTCTCAAAGAAAGACCTTGTAATAACAGACATTTCTAGTTTCTTTCCCTTACCTTTGCTAGATAAAGGTAAATGAGAACTAGATCTAATTCTTGCAATTTAAGAAAACTGAGCAGGAATAAGTAGTAGAACTGAAAACCAACTGTTAGCCTAATTTTGCTGTGAAACTTAAGCATATATATTTGAGTTGGAATCTTCCTAAATGCAATGTCACATATATTTACAAGTAAGGCTGGCCAAAATAAAGAGGGTTCAAGAAGAACAAAACCTTTTTTAATTGCACTGGGCCATAATTATCATAATCAATGCTCACTTCTTCAATAAGACTTCCCAGCCTTTTATATCTCAGACACACTTTCATTCCTTTCTATCCCTTCCTGTGCTTCACTACTTATCTGTGACATTTATAAAACAGCATAACTAAGACATTAGGAGAGGCACAGATGCATTTTAAGTGGCTCTTTAGTAGCTGACAGTAATCACTACAAACCCAGTCAAAAAGCTAATCCTTCATGGAATTTAATGAGGCTTGAAAAAGGTCCAGATGATTAGTCAGTACTCTGCAGAACTGGGTTCTCCCAATAAGTTCATGTGAAAAAGTTTCAAAGGGAAGTTACATCCACACATCATGCACAAATTATGAATATTCAGCCTTAGCAACTGTCTTTGCATTACTATTCCCAGTAGATTGTGCAGCAGGAGATAAAGAAATCAACTCAGTTGTGCATGCTAATCAATGAATGAAGCAAACCATCACAAGAGCCACTGAGATCCCTTTTCCCATCTGTAGCATTTATGCACTTGCTAAAGACTAAAGGAATTGAAAATTCAAAAAGAGGAGGGAGAAGAGGGACCCTTTCACAACGATGTGGCCCAAACTGGAGTAATTGCTAGTACAAACAGGCTTGCTTTCAAATACACGTGGCTCAGAAGTAACAGCACAGCTCAAAGCAGCGGCAGTCATACTGTTTACTCTCCTTTTGACATAAAAGCCTTTTCCTCTGTGAACAGCTCTTAATGCAGAAATATCTAAATGTATGCTAATGCCCAACAGAGCAATAACTTCCTTTGATTGATTCAACAGTACTGGAAGTACCACAAAAAAAGATCAAACCAAGTATTATACAAACAACCCATGTCTTCAATATGGTATGTGTCAGCATGAAAGCTGAAAGGAGTTGAACAAGCCAGCTACTAATGTCTTGCATGGTTCTGAAAGTGGCAGCATTCTTAAGTGCTTGCAGATAAAAGTGTTTTTCTCAAGTTGTGACATCAATTTATAGAGCGCTGTAATATAATGAAAGCTCTTTGATTTAACTTGATTTATGAAGCAAAAGCACTTCGGGTGTCTTCAGAAAAAGAATAGGAGTTTACAATAAACACAAGATAATTAACTAATTTTGCAGCCAGTTACTCTCCTGAAATCATAATTAGAGAAAACAAACATGACCTCCCACTTCCTTTTTTATGCTGCTTAAAATTCCTTCTTCTTTCTTCCATTTCACTGACTCACCTTTCTTTCAACATCCTTTCACTGGAGTGATTCCAGTGACAGACTTCTCTGGCATTACTTTAGGGAAGACATTTTCAACTCTCCACT
>VZTN01004909.1:3710-38390 GCA_013400515.1 Erpornis zantholeuca | reverse complement strand
TTTTTTTTTTTCAGGTACAGAAGTAAGTTCATATTGTGCTAAACCATACAGATAGTGTCCCTTTCTCCAATCACCCTATACTGTATAGCCTTTACTCTTTCAGCTGTCCACATGAGACAGGTTGCTGCTTTCTCAGCTAAAAGTCACACATCGAGGTCAGCAATAAGGCTNAAGTCACACATCGAGGTCAGCAATAAGGCTAACTTTATCATGCTACTCACTTGAACAGTATGCTTAAAGATGCGAAATTAATTCATAGTATTTCTTCCAAATTCTGCTACGGAAAAAATTATTTTCAAGTATCTTTCAGAATCTCCCATATTTTTGATCATAAAAAGGATGGAAACATTTTCCTCAGACTAGTTGGACTATTTCAACTCAGAAAAGTTGTAGGAAATCAAGTACAGTATGCTCATTAAATCATGAGTATATAAAGAAGACAATATCAAAGTTACTTTAAAAACATTTTTAAAATTGTATTATGATCGCTGAGCAGCACAACACATATAGTTGAAGGGATTTATTTTATCCCATTGGATGAGACCAAGAACAAAAGGGTGAAAAAAAATTCCAATAGGATATGACTAGGAAACAAGATACTTGATTATTTCAAGTGGCAATGCAAAGCATTTCCTTCATAAATAACTTACTGAAAATACCATCTCCTTCACAAGGTATGCACAGAAGTATTAAACATGCTCTCAAGTAGAAATGTATCTTCAGAGTGGTTTTAAAATTGTTATATATGTCAGATCAGAAAGCAGCAATACTGAAAACATCATATAAGCACATGTCCAACAATGACCCTGAAATGATTCTCACAGCACCACAAACATGAAAATAAATTGTAGGCACCATAATGTTTTGAGGCAATTTTAGACGTTTGCTTATCCTCATGTCTGATGTAAACATTTTTACATGAAAAATGTAAACATCTAATTGCAGCGAACTATAAAGCAATTCCAAGAAATACATGTATTTTACATATTCATATAATCTGAATATATGCAGATATTGTAAAACTAGACCCTTCCTTCAGCACATCCAGAGTAGAATAAAAATACTTTTAAAATGGGTATTCTTTCATAGCACTAGGAAAAAGAAATGTTAAGTTGTTTACCAACTCCTGAATATGCAGAAACCAAATGATCATTCTGTTTCATTGATGGAAATTAGAACGCAAATAAGCTACCTCAGAAGACAATTTCACTGCCTTGTCTCCTGACCCATATCTGTATTTTTTTTCAGATCATTGGTTTTAATAGCACTTGATAGTTCTTATGACTGCAAGACAAATTAATTTGGTTTGTCTAGATCCATTTTCAGTGTTTTAAATGCTTCACCCGTACATGCCCACATATTTAAGCCACATCTTAACAACTTCAAACAGAAACAATAATGTGGCAGACAATTTTCTCAAAGCTTATCTTGTGTTTTAAGATGGAGATATAAAAATACAAGCAATATCTAGCACTTCCACACCTGGGTGACTCTTTAATAATGTGACTTCACACTTTCCAGAAAACCTGCTGAAACAACTAAACTCACCACTTAGATGACTTTTTTCTACTGAAAAGCTAAATTTCATTAATGAAAGAAACAGAACTGCTTAGGATAGCCATGATTACAGTGTAGTAGAGAGAGCCTGAGCATTCAGCACCCCTCAAAGCCAAAGCAGCCTTTTAGGGAGTTTAAAACCAGGACTCAGGCTTGCATGGGGAATGCTTGCAAATGGGCAGTGCTGAAATGGCTGAAGCAGAGACTGTCCTGGCTCCGTACACTCCTCTCACGGCAGGAAGTCACACAGGGAACAGCAGAAAGGGAAACCTTCCTAATCCACTGGTGTTCACAGTCCTGTGTGTTTTCTTAGTTAAAAGTAAAAGCACTTCATATTAGTAAAGCTGAGTGTTAGGTATAGCAGTAAAGGAAAAATAAAGGACATTTTTAGTCATCCCGCAAAATATCTGTGAACATGAGCTAGGGGCCTTAATGCCCTTCTACAGACCACCATTTTCGCTTCTGCAGGTTATAAAATAATGCAAAAGGGGCATAAACAAACACGAAATCCCCTAGAATTACACTGTCAGATCATTTCACTAAACTGGAAAGTTGCCTGCCTTGAGAAAACAATTTACATGTGTGGTAAGAATCATCACTGGCTTTGGCTTTGCCTATAAAGAGTTTCCTAGTGATTTCAGGATTTCCTCAAATTGTAAGCTAGTAGTTTTACAGATTCTGTACATAGCAGAGTAAAATAATTGCTTTATATAACTCAAAAGCCCCCCCAGGCAAACAGGCTATAACTACTATGGTGTTAATAAAACAGCTAGTTACAAATCAAACATATTCTGTGAATGAAATACCAAACGTTATCAACTTGCTTAAACTAATTTTAAGTGTTGTCTGGCAGCTAACATAAAAATACCCTAAAACAGGCTGAACACAGTGAAAATGATTCAGTATCTCCAAAGAATGACCTTAAGAGACATGGAAATAAATGGGCCCAAATACCATTTTTGTTGTATGTGCAAACATTTATTAGAGGCTCTTCAAATAACTTATACAAGTGGTAGAAATTATCCATCCTTTGTTGGCGACAGCTTCAGGAATTATTTTGCAATGCCTGCTACACTGCAGCACTGATTTTTACTTCTGCTATTGGCAATGTATTTTTCTAGCTACACAGCCTGTTTTGCATTCGAGTGAGTGAAAAATTTGGCTGATGCATATTTCATGATCAGTTAAAGAAGGTCATGTTATTCATATAGTAATCTTTAGTCCCCATATATTTTCTTATTCCCACTATATTTGCTTTATCCTTACTTTTACTGTTAGTGTTTATTAAAAATAAAGATAATTTCCTAAACTGAAATTACAGAAGGAGGGTTTTGGGTCTTTTTAAGAAGGCATGAATCTCATAGCATTTCAAGATATTTGTGTCCTAGTAATATTTGTGTCTCTCGTTCTGACTCCCAGTAACTCATTAAAGCTGGCAGCCTGGCCCTTGGCAAGAGAGAGCTATTTTTCAAACAGATTTACTATTCAACTTTCCCTGCATCAGCTTACTTAGGCCAAATGTTGTATATGTGGCTCTAACTGAGGTAAAGTCAGCCCTCTTATTTCACGACCAAATTAGTATTTATGGAAGTTCAAATCAAACCAAACCAAACCAAAGCAGACTTCTGACTCCATTAGCCATATTACTTCTTTGAGGTAGAGGAAACAAAGTCAAAATAGGAAGTGTATGGCTTTAAAAACATTTCATAATCAATGTGACCAGATTTATTAATACTGAAAGGAATGTCTAACTTCACTCAAGTACAGGCCTATCAACGCCGTGGATTAGTGCTCTTTCTGTCACACCTTGCTCAAAAGGGATTGAAGCTTTTACGGACTTAGCTTCTTTAAATTTAGCTCACTGCAACATTCACTGACAAAATGCAGAAGATCCTAAGCAATCCTTAAGATATTATGTTGGACTGTCAGTATATCCTGACTTTGAGAGCACTGGACACGTATTTGTTATGATTAAGCAAAGATGACACAGCAGACTTCAAAAAGCACACATCACTCTTTACCTGTCCAAGTCTTTACCATATAATACTCTCAATAAACTACACTGAATGCCCTGTCTAAAAAAAAAAAAAATCAACTCCACCAAAATAAGATAGAAGGAAAAATTTGCTGTTACATGATATTCAAGTACCATGTGCTCAGAAAGCACATTAGATGCTTCACACATTAGAATGTTAGACTGTAGAACAGTCTAACCAGAAAACCAGAGTAAGGAGTTGGCTTCTGAAAAAAACACTCAAAAAATCACTCCTGAGAAGCAAGTCAGCTTAAGTTTTACCCAATTTTTAAAAAATAAAACTCACTAGAATTAAAGCCACTTAAAATAACCCAATCAAAATCTCCTGTGAAAAAAAAACAAAAAACAGGAGAGTCATACTATTTCCAGACAGAAGCAGTATGATGTCTTATGTCATTCAATTGTTTAGAGGTTTTATTCTAAGACCTGAGATTTGAGGAATAGGTTTTAAAGTCTGACACTAAAATATTGATTCTCAGACCAAATCCTTGAAATCTGACAGGCATTTAGCTGTGTAACCACAGTTATTAAAGTCCAAAGCTACAAAGATATAAAAAAGAACATGCAATGACACAATCTGTTCCATAAGAACTCTTACTTTCTAATCTTTCACAAAACAAAGCCACAAAACCCTTATCTTTTGTCACCCTTTGAAATCTTGCCGTCCCTCCTGCCTTTCTGAACACGGCAAATGATAATAAGTGAAAAAGAACAGTACTTTACACAAGGAAATCATGCGAAGACAAATAGACTGAGTCAACATCTTTAAAAGAAAGTTCTCTGCTGCAAGGAAAGGTTAGGGAGGACTACAAGTGAAGTGTATGTCAGATTCTACCTGTAGCTATCATTTCCACAGAAAAATGACTGGCTATAAATTGCTGGAGGCTGGGCAAGTACGTGAACATCACTGCGTGCTCCCTAGAATTTCTGCTCTTCCTTCAGTATCTGATAGTGGTGGCTCTCAGATGCACAGTATTATAGCAAAATGTCTCTTCAGATTGAGCCAGTGCTATCACTCCTATGTTCTTATCGCTGATAGAAGTGGTTGTTTTGCTGTGGTTGTTGCTATCATCATCATCATTATTGTTATTATTAACAGTAGTAGTAGTAGTAGTAGTAGTGTACTTAATAGAGCTCTGGAGCTTAATGGAGCTGCAATATGATGAAAACTGAGACTTGCATAAGCTATTTTCCAGTCCTCCTCATAGCATTTGAAGGGAGACAAAAGACAGATATGGTAACTTCTTTAGGCAGAGCCTATCTGTCCAAATGCCCAGTCATTTCAGTTTGATAAAATCCACAACAGAAACAAGTCATAACCAACCACCTACATCCACTGATGCCAGCAGCTTGAATATTTTCTTAAAGTTATCTCCAAGTTCGTATTTTTCTCTAATTACACTTAGTATCTGTAGCTTCTCTACTTCAGCATAACTTCTGTCCTTATATTTCATGGATACAACTTTCTCAGAAAGATTCTTTATGCTTAGCCAAAAGCAAAATCAATGCTTAGTTTTCACCCTCCTAATCTTCAAATGCTTCTGGCACAAGTTTTTTTTTCTTGAAATCCAGTCATGTTGCAGCTTTTGAGATCACTCCTTTCAGCTTTTATTCCTACCTCTAATTTTGCTTTAACGTAACACTGATACCTTTCAAGAAGTTCTGAACTACTGGCTTAAGATAATAGTGGCTCAAAAGAGAACTCCTAATTTTACTTTCTGGGATGAGAGATCTTTACTTTCTTTTCTCTATACCTGTGAATAATTCCATCCTCCTTAGATATGAAGCCTATGACTTATCTCAAGTGGTATGTCTAGTTCCCTACACTCAGGATTTATCTTCACCTTAGAGACTAATTCATCTAACCTTTTAAGAGAAACAACCTGTGCATTCCCCAGATTCTGATCCTGTGCCTTTCTTCATTGGTGCAACATCTATTTCTTCATCCCTTGTAAGTGCTGTTTCACCTGCTCATTCACCTCTCTATAATGTAACTCTCTTAACTGTAAAAACCAAAAAATTATTAAAATAATTACATGCACTTTACACCAGGGAAGGAAGAGTTTGAACAGTCCATTTTCATGTATCTCAAAGTTTCTTCTACTAAAGTCCTGAAGCCCATATATCAATTTGACACAAGGGCAAGATGCAGCAGAAATGGTCAGGAAACAGATTTTTATTTTTTTTTTTAGCTTTAGCAGTCAATCTATAAAATCCTAAAATACTGTGGAGGGGAAGGGTCCCCATGAAAACTCTCTGAAAAGATGTACAACATAAAATCCATCACTACAGGCAGATAGTTACAGGCAATCAGAATGTTTATAGTCTTCCTTTAAGTACAAATTCATTCCTCTACTTAGAGCATAAAGTGAAAAGCACAGAAAGCCCTACTGAAATATGACTGACTGGCTTCCTAAAGTATGCAATTTAAAAACTTGGGCGCCTGATGGCATTCATGAAAATTCAAAGTAACTTTAGGAATTTAGCAAACTTTTTCCCCCTCAGATCACCAGAAGTATTCCTTTCTTACTCTCTTCATGTATAAATATGAAGCAATCATGTTTCCAACTAGTTCTAGGTTAGCTCAATTATTTCCCAGCTTTCCTAGCATAGCAAAAACCAAAAAGTATCTTCCCAAACTTGTAGTCAGACATGATCTTTGATTGCAATCCCCATAGCTAATAAACGAATTGTCCTCAGCAAATCCAAATTAAAACCTCAACTGATACTTAGGAATGGGTACACAATCTTTGAAAAAAATGTAGTTACACTTATAATCTGACCTAGGTCATCCCGTAGGATAAATATCCATGGGATGACCTACCCAACACCTGGCCTAAGGACACCTGATGTGACGCACACATCTCAAAGGGGAAAAAGAGCTCTGGCGCAGGAGCTAGGTGTGGCTCACGGACAGAGCTTTACACTGGCTTGGGAGAGAGAGAGGGACAAAGCCAGGCTTGCCAGTGACGGGACAGTGTGCCAAACAAGCACTAATGGCATCCCTCAATCTGCTTCATGAGGTGGGGCTGCACAGTGCACTGTGGGAATCATGGAAAGATTTTTCAGTCATTTCTGACTGGAAGAGATTCTTACAGCACAGTCAAGAGTTCTGAGCAAGATTCCCAACAGCAAAAATGTAAACATTAAAAGATGTTCTGAAAAAAGTATTTTTCCTTGGCCAATGAAAAAGCTTTATCTTTGTTCGTTTCTATACACTGTGAATCTTACTGTATTTAGTCCTGTCATTCAGCATTACTCTCTCTCATCTGTCTTGTTGAGACACCAGTAGTCCTCTTCTTCACTCTCTTCACACTCTTCTTCACACTCTTACTCTAACTTAAGTTAAACTATGGCTTTATTTCATGTCTAAACATTTGCTACACCTTAAGATTGAATTATGGTTACTCACACCAGCAGCATGAAAACTGCAACATGTTGTGCTAACACAACATTTGAGTGTTACGAACCTTAGAGCTATTTCTTAGATTTTAAATTCATTACTGGGTTATGGGATTCAGAACAGTATATTCAGAAAAAAATAGGGTGGAGATTGACAAGGATATAAATTGCTTGTCCTCTCAAAGTGGATAGCTACCACTGTCTCTAGGAACCATCATGACTCAGTAATGGCTACACACATTATTTCCTACACATTTGCATCAATTCCATTCTTAGTACATAGACTCACAGATGACGTAAGTGGACACAGAGGACATTAAGTCTGTTGGATGGAGACACTTCTGAGCAAGTCACCAGACAGGAGGGCAGTGCAAGAGCCCACCTCATTTACTCGAGATGACCATCAAACACAGAACTGATACCTGACTCATCAAAGCTATTTTTGCCCCCTTAAGGAAATACCTGCTTCAGTTGAAGGAAGTGTAAAACTAGGTCCTAACAAAAGTAGAAGTCAGTAAGGCAGAAAGAACAAGTAAATCTATCCAGATGCCTACTGACATTCAAGAAAGATTAGCTGTAAAGCTAATGCTTCTGCTAGGAAGCAGTTCTCTCCCAAAAGGAACCTGAATGACATATAGAAGTATAATCCTCTTTGTAATGCACACAGACATAGAGACACTATTCAGTTTTAATGCCGATGTCAAAACACAAAGCATTTTTTTTCTTTCACTTACTGATCAGTTTTTAGAAACATTTACAACATGCAAAATAGACAGCATAGTAACCAACTTTTTTTTTAACATTTTTAATTTACACAAATTTGAGCTAGGCATGCTTGCCAGGATTTTTCATCCAGGACTTCTTAGCAGATTGGTAAGTGGGCATCATGACATGCTAACAAATGCTTTATCTCTTCCACACAATTTCAGAATATCCCAAGTACAACAAACAAGTCTCTCCTTGCAAATACCTAGATCAGCTTCAGAGCTTCCAACAATAGGTTTGAGGGATGAAGATGTGTCTTTCTGTGACTATAAAACACAGCTTTACTCTGGGGAATCCAAAGCAGTCCAAGGAGCTGGTGTTGGACCTCCTTCTTGACAGAGCGATAAAGATCTGCTCACTGCATTTCTGTGATCATGGGTTTAATAATCACAGAATCATAGGATGGGTTGGGTGGGAAGGGATCTTAAAGATCATCTAGTTCCAACACCCTGAGAGAGGCAGCCATCTCGCATCTCCCATCAACCAGACCTGTTTGTTTCAAAGTCCCATCCAAGTGCACATTTGTGCTTGAAAATATATTATACATACGTGTCGGTATGTTTAGTGAACTGACTACTGTGAATTCATTGCCACAAATCCCTAAAAAAAAAGAATTAATCTCACAACACGCACAAAAAAAAAAAGCCTTCTCATATTTTATGAGACAAAATTAAATCATTAGTTAACATTATTTGTAAGCAGCTCTTTATGTGATCACTGAATTTTTATGTAAAATTGTTTACCTGTGCTGTAAGAAGTCTGCAAAATCTAAGGTTTTTAGCAGGGGCAGCAAAAGCAAGCCACCAATGACTGTCAATAACACTTCATCAACATTTACATACTAGTAATGCAGTATTTCATCAATGCAAAATGATGTAATTGCTTCAGATGTCTGACCTTGAAGATACTGGATGTGATTTTAGACATTTAAAATTCAGAAGTCACGCAGTTGCACAGTTCCACCAAGGATTTCCAGCATGATCATTGCTCAAAATTGTATTCTTGTTATTAAAATAAAACATATACTATCAGAGCTAAATGGAAGACTATAGGAAGGGCAAAAGTCTGCTTGAGATCCACAAGCTACAGATTTTGAGTCAGCCATGAAAGACACTCCTTAAATGAAAATGAGCAGAAAAGCAGCAGAGATTTTGGAACTTATTAGCGCAACTCCATTCCTAAAGGCACTGCAATAGGATAGCATGCTTTTTAACAGCACTAAATTCAACTTGTCAGTGCAAGGCTGGATCTTAAAATGCTCCCTGAAAACTGTTCTGGAAGCCTGGACGCTTATCTACGAGTCAAATGGCCTTATGTTTCTACTCAGTATTTCCAGATGGAGAGAGAGGATCAGAATTTTTTTTTACGGAGGCAAAGTTTTCATGGGGCGGCAAGAATTCAGAGGACAATTGAAAGAGAAGCTGCATTTATAAAGTTTCAAAAAGTGTATTTTTTTAAAGTATTTGAGCACAAGCCCTTATTATAAAAAGCTACCACATCTTTCCATGTGTCATCACAGACTATACAGTTTATAGGCCCTAATTCAACTCCCTGCAGTAACAGCTTCCTTCAAAATTGGATTCAAAGCCTAAAAATTAATGTCAGCATTTTTGAGAGATTCAGCTCTCACACAGGCAGATTCTGAGAAACTGGAAGTCAAAACAGGAAACTGAATTTCAGACACAATCCTAAGATACCAATTAATACACATTTTTATAAACAGGCTCCAAAATAAATCCTCTTCCTTCCTAGCAGACCTCAGCATTACCTTGGTTACACACATTAAATTGTGCCTATATTTTCTTGTAATCACACTGTTAAATTATTTCTCCAAACAATACTAAGCAACTGAAGCAGGAAAATAAATGTATATTGTTTCATCTATCTGCTTCCAAACCATAGGATTTTTTGCATATCCCTCTTTATTAGTTTAGCCAGCAACATTGCTTACAGATTAATGCATAAAGCAGCAAAAACCACAGACTGACCACAAAGTACTTGAAACTACAATGGGCTTTTTTCATTTGCTTTTTTTTATTAATGAAGTTTCACCTGCATGCAGTCAAAAGCAAGCTAAGAAAGATTTCTTAAGCAATTAGCACAGCAGACTTCAATAAAGGGATTTGGTCCAGTTCTCGGAAAACAGAGCTCCTATGTTTGTCTGTGTACCCCGCACTTTTGAAATGGTTACTTGATCTGGATTCAAACTCCCTAGCAGTACTCCTTTGCCTGGGCCACCCTCTAATTCCTGGCAAATCCTTCCTTTTTTGCAGTCAGCAAGCTGATTTTGTTTCTTCAGCTATTCAGAAAGATCGTATGAGATCTGCTTGAACAAAAGGAATCTGATGATAATTTTACAAACACAATGCAAATGCTAATACAGCATCCCTGCTGTTCTGGAAGGCTTTAATGTGACTAGGAAGGCTTTAATGGTACAGGAAAGTAAGGGGGGAAATGTTCCAGAGACTTTATGTGAACTTAAACAACAAGAACAAGAAAAGTCTCCATGTGTAAATATCTTCACTGATATTAACACCCATTTGCTGTTCCTTTACAGCAGATGCAATCTTCAGTGAAAATGCTTCCGTTTAAACATTGAGAATCTTCTACAAAAATTAAGATCTGCTCAAAGTAAGTGTAAATGTTTAGAAGCCCAGAACTTGTAACAAGCTAGACTCCAAAACTTCAGAGTATGGATAAACATATTTTGGAACAGAAGTACAATTACATGATTATAAACAAAAAGATTTCTGCTTACAAACTGTTTTATGGTACACTGCATAGAAATGCCTTCTGCAATTTTTTTAAATAGTCATGAGGACCAGATGACAAAAATGTTAGTATCATCCCCAGTAGCATGCAAACTTTTTAGAGTATACGAACCTTCTATGTTCTATCTGCCTAATATACCCATAGGCACTATATTTTATCATTCAGTGTGGGTGATTTCTCACTTATACATTCAAAATAAGGTATCTCAGGTAAAAAGTTTTAAACTTACAAAAATGTATTTTATTTCCAAAAACCAAATCAGCTTGGCATTTTGCAAAGTGTCTTTCAAACCCTGCCTATGAAGAACCAGAAATCAAATTATGTGTGCCAAATTTTTTCTCACAAGTTGCACAAAGCATAAGTAGTTAAAACTTCTGATACCTCTATGATATCAGGAGCAAAACCACTGGCTCTTGCATAAAATTCTCAGCACTAACACAACTGTGCTAAACCCCACAGCTCAGAGAAACAGGAAACCTTTGGCCCACAAAATAACAAACACTTTATGAAGAAGAACATTGTTATTATGCAGTGACAGCACTCAATTTAACTTGTTCTCCTGATCTAGAGGGGTGTACATTCAACGATCACTGGCATTTCAGACACAGAAAGAGAAAATAAAGAACAGATTCTTGAAAAACCCTTATCTTATTTTGCAGTATGTAATTAGAACACATGAAATTTCAGGGTTGTCCAAACATTATTTCAGGAACTTAGTGATTTGGAAGTGTTTTAAATTAAGTGGGAGTTTCCTGTATGTTTCTCTTTTGATTGCTCCCTCCTCTCATTTTCCCCATGTCTCAACTGATACAGTGCTCGTATTGAGACTTACTGTAGCATGAGCCTGATTTTGATGCAAAATCCTCCTTCTCCAGGATATAGAGGAGGACTGTTCTACAGGGCACTGTAGAGAACTGCTCTGTCCTCCTTTTGATTCCGTGAGATTTTTCAAGTAAAAATGAAGACAGTATCGCCTTTGTGAGATTCAGTATTTCTTTATATTTTAGCTTTTTTTCTTACTCTGAAAACTTATTTCTAGGTCTGTGTATCTTGAGAAAAGTAGCAAGAAATCTGGATTTGAACCCACAGCTGGCATAAGGAAGTTATTAATTAATTCTTTCTTTCCTTTTTAGTTACTGTAGTATTCCAACCATTCCTTAGAGCATAAAGCAAAACAATTATATTTAAATGATGCCAGAATGATTTTTTGCTTTTTCTTTTATACCCCTTTTACATACACTTTTATACTTTTATGTATTCTTAGTACTTTTAACCTACATACTTATAACTTTCCAAATCTAATAACTTAACTGAAACCCACTGTACCATTAAACCAAAAAGCCAAACAGTCTGAAACCCCCAGACACCAAGGTTCTCTCCAAAACATATTTTTATAAACTAAGATAAACCTGTCCAAAAAAAAAGTTCCTCAAAATGAAGAGTTCACTCAAGCCTCTCATTGAAAAATCTTGGAGAAATATATTAATTTTGCAAAGCCGGTAAGTGTGTGTATTTCAGTGTGATGATGTGCGTGCATTTTCAGAGCATTCCACCTGGACAAAGTGCTGTACCCAAAGATCCTGAAATAAATACCAGACTAAAACCCCTTTTTCCCCATAAACCGTGTTTTGGTTTTAATTTTAAAACCAAAAAGCAACAAAAGAATAACTTTTCCCCACACACTAACCACATGTTGCAGAAAGGCTACAACTTAAGTTTATATTAGACAGGGGAACAAAAAAGTAACGCTCAAGGACAGATCCTTACTTCACTTTAAGGGGGTTTTTTGTTTGCTTCAGGACTTCATGAAAATAGAGGTTTCTATTTAAAGAGACTAATAACTGTTCCAGCTCAAGTCAAGAGATATTATGGAATTGCTCATTATTTCATGAAAACCAGTTGAAATTAGAACGTCCAGACAACTAATTGCATCTTGCTTCCCCTTCACATCCAGCTCCATTTTCTTAAGGAAAGTTCCCACTCTGACCATTCTGGGAGTCTCCCAGGCAGTCACACTCCCAAGGCCAGACTTTCACTGCTCGGATCAAAGTCCCTTCCCCACAGTTGGCTCCAGTACCTCAACAGGAGCCCAGGTTGGCTCCCTGCTCACCCCACTCACAGTCACACCAGGTTTCTTTACCAGTTCATCTCCAGGTTCCCACAGCAGAGTCTCGGATGTCTCGTTCCATAAAGGCATTTGTTCACGGTCAGAACAACACAGGAACAGCCCAAGCTGGTGCCCCAAACAAAGGCTCTCCAGGCTTTCATACCCTCACAATCCAAGTGTGCAAAGCTCTAGCTTCTCTTCCTCAGACTCCAGCTGCTGCTGTGTCATTCACCTGGCAGACGTCACCACCCTCACGCCTTTGTGGCCCCAAAGGTTGGCAGCTCATGGCCTCTTGTCTCGGGCTCCCACCCAGAGATCAACCTGCAGCTCGCAGTGGAGCTTGCAAACTGAGCTACGTGCAACAAATGTATTCCTCAACAACTTCAAAATCTAGAAGATCTGATGAAGTTCCTGGGAAGGTGCAGAGAATAACAGCAAGTACAAAATAAAAACTATTACTTCTTTTTGCCAGGCTTACTGAAAAGTAAAATCCTAACTGTAAGACTTAGAAGCCAAATCACTACTAGTTCAATGACACTCAAAAAATAATAGGTATCATCCACTGGGTCTACCTGAAGAGCACTCAGCAAAAGAGGAAGCAGGATAAGTACAGCACAGCTTTGTGCTATGAGGGTTGAAAGGGGTTACCTTGTGATAAATTATGGTTGCAATAAAATAAAGCAGGAAGGAAGGTGCTATAGCAGCACACACTAGCCCATATTCTTCTTCAGTATTTCTTCTTGCCTCTTCCTGACTCTAAATGCCTGTGAAGGCGTTACAAAAATGGAAGGCAGATGGGCAAACTCTGCTTGACCATTTGTGTAATTCAGAAGATTCTGCAGCACAAAGAATGCATCCATATTACAACCCCAACTGCTGAAATCATAAAATTGATGTATGTTTCCAAAAAGCCTACAAGTTTCATTTTTCTCCTGTTAACAAATTTTTTAGGATTGATCTTTTCCTTTCCAGCATACAGAGTAATGCAATGATCCTTTTCTTGAATTTCTTTATGTGACCATTCACCTCACACCAAACCTCTATAAATACCGTGCGCCTTCATTTGTCCTGCTTTATGTACGCTATTATCAGCATGCATTTTGTGCAGCTGCAAGTACATACAGGACTATAAATGCCTGGATAATGTCAGCACGTCTGGCCTTTATGAGACATTTGTCACTCCATCACATTTGATATATGGGGGCTGTCGCTATAGTATCGAAGTCTTGTATATTGCAGAGAACAACTTGTGACTACTGAGCACAAGGCTGGGCTGCACAATGCAGCCTTTAACATTTGCATCTGCTCTGTGTTTTAATGCACCGGAAATTGTGATGAATTTAAGCACAAACAAAAGGACTCCCACTTACCACCAGTGTGCTCATACCTGGCTGTTGTTACCTAGAGACCTTCTGTGTCCTCCTGAACTAGCAGACTGGTTTGTCAAATAAAATAATCAACACATGTTTTGATAGAAATCAAACTAATGTTAACACACTACACATCCCAAAAAGATTAATCTTTGCAAGGAAAAAGCGTTGACAACATTTGTCAGCTTAAACACTTCCTGGCAATAGCTCAGCTTGTTAACAGGCAATGAAAGACTGCTCTATTAAGCTCAGGGTGATGCTAAAATGGTTTCATATAAGACGATAGCAATTTTCCTTACCACCAAGTGAGGCTGCCTGTTGAGAAAGGCCATGGCACACTGCAGGTCTTTGCTATTCATAGGTATTGATTGTAATGAGGAAGACATTTTATTGCTATCCAGCATTATAGTGAATTACATGAACAGCTATGTTTTTATTAAGAGCTAGGAGTCATATAAAAATGACTTAGACTGCTGCTTAATTTAATGGCATTTCCTTTTAATTTTAACTGAAGCGATGTTGCATACAAATAATAAAATAGATTACATAATCCTTTGGTTGGTTTTAATTTAAATGCAGACTTTGAAAGGATGAGGGTTTAATAAGTGCTACCTCTTAGAATTTACCAAACTATTACTTCCATGAATAAAATAATTTTCCTGATCAAAACTAGATTAATTTTTGGTGCTTAAGTGAAATTCTGAGTTCTTGGAAGTCACCCAACTGTGTGTGAACCTGGCCTCAGTATAGCCTCTTGCCACAGCAAGAAAGATCTACTGAGGCATAAAAGAATAAAAGGAACAACAGAAAAGAGTGTCCACTAGCAGAGCGGGAAGTGTAAACCTGGTTAGTGTCAAAGGTGAAGAAAGAAGTGGCTTTTTGAACTCAGTCTGTATTCTGCAGGCTCCAGACATCACACTGCAGAGTAGTATTTTTTATCTGGGTATCAATGTTGCTGCTCTAACATAAACCTCTGCTGGAGGGATGTTTTAAACTCTGCAGTTTAAATACTCTGCTAGCCAAAACTTGGTAAATTCAGGACACACAATGAGTTTTACTCTATTTCATAGGGCAGTTGTATTTTATTGACAAAATAATCCCCTCTGCTATAAGTGGAAGATCTCTGATGAGAGCAAACGTCTCAAAGAGGTTCCTGGAGAAATTCCTTCATAATCAGCCTGGTGGAAGACCTTGGATACCAGCTCTCCTAGCTGTTGGCTCGGCTCTGGATTATTTGTCCTTTGCATACATATTACTTGAGGTCTTGTCAGAAGTACTTTAATCCTTTACATCCAGTATCCTCCTTCTATCACAGTGTAGATTTCTGTTTCTAGAAAGGACTCCCCCAAGTCCACAATGAAGCCTTTTCTACAGAAAGTTACAACATCCACAGGTACAGAGAATTACGCTAAAAGATAAGCCACTCTTGGTCACTAAATAATGATGCCTGATCATTCTCATGTGTAATACGAAGTTATCTGTTTTAATTAAGTATCTTTGTATGATTTCAAAGGGCTGTGTTGGATGGGACCCGTGCTGATGCAGTTTAACTTCAGTGATTCCATTTGATTTAACAGAATCAGACCAGTGTACAGCTGTTGTAATGAGAATGTGAAAGAGGGACCAGCAACCTACATGAATTAACAGGCTTCAGAGTCAATCTCAGTCTCTGTAAGGCTGGATGTACATGTTGGTTTCTCCATTCATTAGTGAGCAAAGAGATACTCTGCACTCAAGACCACTTGCACCGTTTTCATTAAGTCATCACTATCTATAAAGATGTATAGTCTTGAGACCAGTAAATGAGATTTCACCTATATATTCTTCTATTCTCTCTTCCTCATTCCTGTCATCACAAAGGAAAACTTACAGGAAGGAGGTGGCAAATGTAGAGAATACCAAGTTTTAATAGAGAGCCACAGAGTCCGGTGTCCCAAATATGGCTACAATGACCAACATTTATGAAATCTGAGACATTTAAATTTGAATTTTAATGACCTAGGTTCCTTCTAGGGCCGGTGAAGATGGGTATACAGAGTCTTCCTCAGAGCATTTCAGGCTGTAATTCTCTCCTCTAATGGTAGAGGGCTCACGGCCAAGTACCCATCTAGAGGCAGTGACTCAAGCAGGAGCTTTAAGCACAGTTAAGGATGAGAATGGCCTGTGTTGCCAAGCGTTCATGATGCTTTATACATGCAGGTTTGGTACTAAAATTTTATTTTAAATATTAACTCAGACAGAAAAAGGTGAAACAGTATTTTCCCATGATTAAAGAACAAGACTAGAAAGATCTTTATTTACTCTTCAGTTACTATTTACTACTCAATTTACTACTTCCTAAATTAATAAATAGTAATTTACTACTACTATTTACTATTAAACAGTAATTCTTATTTACTCTTTACTAGAACATATTTTCTTGATTTACCATTCATTATGGGTCTTTTTTTTTTTTTAAATCACTGCAAAATATAACTTTGCCTTTATCAGTGAGGACCTACTTACATTTAACCATGTGGTCTCTTAGTCCAGATTGCAGCTTTCAAACCTCAAACCAAAACATTTGTTACTTCAGGAGAGCAGCAGCTGTGCCCATCCAGCTCCTGCCCCATTGCCTGCCTTGAGCAGAGCTGGATAAGGGCAGTTTGTTTAAAAGCCCTTTTTTTTCTCAATGATTAGCCTCCTTTGGTGAAAAGACTTTGCAAATATCCCTAGAAGTTCCTCCAAAGCAGTGTATACCATAGCCCACAGTACTAGACCCCCTCACTGGTATCTCCACCTTCGGCATTACTAGCACTAGAGAATTATCTATACACAGCAGTTTTTCTTCAGTGTTATTTCTATTGTGTAAGACATGCTTGCACAATTGCTTTAATTTGGATCTATGGAAATACACCCTGCATAGCAGAAGGCAGATCAACCTCTGGTTTTTAATAAATGATCACACTGACAATTAAAACTCCTGGTGACAGGTGAATTACTGTTAAAATCTATGACTGGTTTCTAGCAGAAAAATCTGGAACAGCAGGGATTAGAGCAGCTAGTAGAAAACCTTATTAAAAATCAAGGTAATAGACCTTTTGCAAATATCAATTTTAATTATTTTTTAAATTACCTTTTCCTCTTCCATCTCTTTCATATGGCCCAATCATGTGAAAAGTTAATCATATTTTATAATAAAAAAACATTTACTGTTCTTTTTTTTCATCATCTCTAGTGGAGTTTTTTAACAATATGAGCCATTACACTAAAATGGGAATTTCTTCAGCCATCAGTGCACACAGCTGTTTTGTAGTTAAACGGTTTTTCCATCATTAGAGGTTTTTTTGCTCAAGTACTGCAGGTTCTGGAGCATGATTTTGCTACAGGATTTTTATTTATAAAAACTAATTTTTAATTCCTAATAGTATCTGTACAAAGGATGGCTAATCTTTTTTGCTCTTAATAGCTCTAAATGGCTTCTTTACCAAAAATTTTTGAAATATCTGAAAACAATAAAAGAAAAGTTTCTAATGCATGTATAAAGAAGTTGTGGAAAAGAAGTGCCCAGCAGAAAGATGTGAAAAAAAAAATTCTTCTTAGAAGACCAATGACATTTATTTTCATCTCTTCCTCTCCCAGAGGTTGAAAGGATTTGGTCAAGAAAAGGCTTTCAAGGTCCTTTTTATTGTGAGCTGCGATACAGAGCACTGCATCTTCATTTTCAGAGGTGAAAGATGTAACAAATTTTTGGAAGTGATTTGCTTAATGGAAGAAGAAGTGTCCTAAGGGCCACTAAGAAGTGTTACAGAGCTAGAAAACATAAAAACCTCTGGGTGCTTACCGGTTTAAGTTTCAGTCATCTCTCTTTCTTTCCAGAAGTCCTTTTTACTTACAATGTAATGATCTTTAAATGGGTGGTAATGAAGAATAATGTACTCTGTGATGACTGGAATTGGTCATCTCTAACTTGTGAGTCACCATGGACAGAGTGTATATTAAACAGTACATCACAGTCAGGGGTTTAATTCCAGCTCCTCTTATTTATTTGCCTAGAGTATGTCCTGCTCTTCTTCAGGTCTGGGGAGGTTGACTGGCTTAGAGGCAGATAAAGGAGTCACTCCAGACAACAGCTGTATGATTGCTCTGACCTTTGCAGGGGCTTAGTGAAAGCACTGTGCAGCCTGATGTTTACACCATTTTTTCCCCACATCAAATAGTTTTTTTTTCTAGATGGGACATGAAGCCAATTGAGTGCATCATTAATTCATATTGAATACATATGTGCATGCAACCAGACGTAGACCAGTTTCTTCTGAAGAAAGACCACTTAATTTAACAAACAGTGACTTAGCATTGCCCAACTAATGGATTTTAAAATCTTCCTCTTGGTTCAGCTGCTTTGACTTTCAGAGTCATGTATCTCCTTATCAGCAGCTGAGGATGGTGGGTTGTAGTCCCTTTCTTGACACAAGATGAAGGCTGCAGCACATCCAGCACTGGAGCTGTTAGCACTGTTTCTTGTATTGAGTGTACATACATATATATTTTTATATATATATATCTATGATGCCCACTGCACACACGAGCAGTGAGGGCCCATAATGTAATATATTGAATGGAATGCTACAGCCAGAACGATTCACCTGGACCACAGCATCCTCCCCTCCTCATCTCAAGCAGCTCTCAGGAACTGGACATGACTGACTGGTTTGATGCACTAAATGAAATGTCTTCACAAACCTCAAAAACTAATGAACCTGGGCTCACAGTCCTGTGCAACACACTCACAAAGTTCAGGGAAAAACAACTTGAGACTGCATGAGGTAGAAAACCTGCCATTTACAGAATGTGTTTATCAGAACTGATGTTCTTTTCTAGTAAAAGCTGTTGTACATATGAGCTCAATTTGATGCTGCATTGTTTAGTGGCAGACAGAGATAATACAAAACATAATGCAATTTACCGCTTCATTTCTTCATAAAGTCTACCCTGAAACATTTATTGCTCCATGTTACAGTAGAAAAGGAGTTTGGCAAAGTGAGTAAAGAGGGAATCTGGAAAACTATAAATAGTTCTCTCTGCTTTCCTAAATAATATTTCACGCTATATCAGATATGACCTGAATTAATTGTCTAAAATTTCTAAACTCAAGTTAGTCACCCTGGACTAGACTTGTATTTATTGTTTTATCTGCTGGTGGAATGGACAGCTCAGTCTGCTCTGCCCATGGACTTTGACAACTGAGAAAAACTTTAAAAAGCATAATCTAAGCTTCTTATTTTGGTTTTAATTACAACATTGCAAGTGCTGAATTATGCTCAGGTTTCTTCTTGGCTGTCGATCACATAAGACTAACAATTGCACAATTAAAAGTAAAATATTTTAAATCAAAGCAACTCTAATGCTTTATGGTTTTAATCTGCTTTCCAACTTTTTCATTTGCAAAAGAAAGATTCCATCACTTCAGTCCCAAAACATAGAGCACCATACATATTCTTGCTCACACACAAACTGTAAGACTTCCTTTCAAATACTGGAGAGAGAAAAATTATAATCTTTCTGTTTTCTGGGCAGAATGGCTGATAAACTCTTCTTTTTGCTTCCCTAGTAAAACCCCCCTTCAGAAATCCCCTTAACGACTTGCCAGGCATGAATTTTCCAGTTGACTGACTTTATATTCCGCCCCCCCCCCTTTCCAACCTCTGTTCTGGAAAACACATTTCTCTTTCAATACCTGTGTTAGAAATTGTGGCTATTTTAGCTGTTGCAGTTAATATGCATTTTGGGACACCAGCTGGTGTGTCTGTAGGGTACTGTGACATGTGGTAGATGCAAGTCAGACTAAGGTTAGTAACCTTTGTTCTGTATTCTGCTGCACAGAGTAGATCTACATTTAGCTAGTCTATAAAAACGGATAGAATTCAGACAAAAGCATACATTTCCCAATTCTCTAAAAACTGTAAAAGACAGATGACGAATGATGACCTTAGAGTAAAAAGTGTCACTTCACAGAAGGCCTAAAACTTCACTAAAGATTTTCCAAAACAGAAATTGAAAATACATATTCACAAAGACCTAAATTTGCACAGTCCAAAAGATGTGAGAATGAGATAATAAAAAGAAGAAGGTAGATAGAAAACCAATCTGCAACCCTAAAGATAACCACTTGCAGCTATTACCATCACTGTTCCTTTTGATTTCAGATGATCTAAATCTACTGCCCATTGACGGGTGCTCAGTATGAAAGAAGCTGATCCTGAATCAAAAGGACAATTTTCAGAGTTCAAATACTGGCCCTATGCAGCTTAGTTTCAAGACAAAGTTATTCAAGGCAAAGCAACATTCAAAAGCCAGTGGTTGATAACTTCTGCAAAATGTGGGCAATTCAACTGTAAATGCCTCATCCTGCTTGTTAAACTTACCTTCTCTTTATGCACAGGCACTCACTGACTTAAACAGATCTACATTAATTGATCCAGCAAGTTCAAAAGCAAACCACAATGGACATTACACACAGATTTCAGTTTGTGCAGTAAGGACATAGAACCATCCCCAAATCTAAATCATATGCTCATACCTCTGCAGCTCTAGAGCTAACTTATCCTTACTGTGATGCTCCCAAGCTCAAAATTCATGTAGGAACATTTCAATACAATGGTCAATTAACACTGAATTCCTTTAAGTACTTCATCCATATTAATCCCAACTGAGTACCTCATGATTAACTTTATTAAAACAAATTCCAAAGGAATTGTCAATGATTAAGTTATTATTGTAGAGCAACACTATTATTTTTATGTATTTGTGTGGGGTTGCCTGGTCTCTATATTGCACCTTTGAAAGATTTTTTTAGAGACAGTGGCCAGCCTGACTTAAATGAGATGTGATACCTTGATGTCTAAAATTGGGTGACGTAAATCCAGGCCCCAGAGTCTAACCTGTCACTAATCTTACAAAATTCTTCTTGAATATAGCAGTAAGCTTTTTGTTTCCCCTCTTGGTTCTCTGCATATCCTGCTCAAAGACTTTTAAAAATGTTCAACTGTCTGCATGTACATACATTCTGGAACAGAAAAGTGAGAGGCAAGTGCCTTGACTCACCTTTTTTTTCCCCTCCCCTAGCTTCAAATATAGAGCAATTAGAACTGAATGCTTTGTCTTCTATTAAAGAGCATGGTGGTATTTAACTAACAAATATGAACCACAGATAATGCCTCTTTTCTAAATTTATCATTTATTTCGAACAGAGATCACAGAATTTTTAGGTTGACAATTTTCTTAGTTTACTCGTGTTATAGTAAGGTTATCTAAGCCTCAATAAAATTTAAGAGCACCAACAAATTGTATCACTTTATTTGATGGACCTTTTTTTTAGTCTAGGTGAGCTTATTACACACATTTTTACTTTCCCTTTTGTATTTTATATGAGACATCTCTTGGAAATACACTTTGTTCAAGCTGGCTATAGTATGAAAATAAGACAAAAAATGCAATGATATGATATGTGTAGAAGTGGAAAAATGTAAATAATGGAGTCTACAATAACCACACCTATAGAAATACCACTTTAACAGCATTAATACTGATTCAATTTGTAAAAGACTGTAACAATGCAGATTATTATTACAGTCTTTTACTAATGGTGAAAATCCATGCCCAAAAATTTAGGGTTGCATCCAGCAGAGAGAATTTCTGGGGTATTAAGATTGGATACAAATGCTGGGCCCTTAATGTTCCTCGGGAATGTATTTTAGAAAACTCTTGACTGATAATATTATAAAAGCTGAACTTTTTTTTTTTGTTATTTATCAAAAATATGATGATGCTGTATTCTGAACTCAAGGACTATAAACCAGGAATTATTTTTCCAGAGGAGCAAGGGAAAGATTATAATTATCTAGAAATCAAGATGTTATGAAGATAGAATGAAAATGTACTGGATTCTAGCATGTTTTCCTAAAATTCAAAAGCTTAAGCTCTACCTCTCTTACAGCAACAATCTGTAATAAGATCAAAGTTAAGGACATTGGAAGATCTACACGTAATTTTCCCCTATTTACCTTTATAATGAATTATGTGCTGTGAAAGTATCTCATGTACATTACTTGAAACTTTCCTTAAAAAAATGAAATGAAGAATTATCATTACAATCATGTAATGACTGTAAAGGACATTAATGTATCATTAATGACTGTAAAGGACAAACCCAGGTCATCTAAAGTTCAAATCTAAACATGTTTGTGTTTGTATCAGGGGTTTTCTTTTTCCACTTAAAATAAGAACTTGCCTTTGTCATAACAGAACTGTGGTGTTTAGTGGTTTGGGGTTTTTTTAACTTATAAATTTTTGAATTCTCATCCAGGTAACTGATTCAGCTTATTCTTCTCTCCCATCAATTTTGGCAGAAATTTCATTAGACTAGTCTTTATTTCACTGTCCATACCATTGCTAAAAATGTGCAATAGAACAAGATTGAGGGTACATTCCTACAAGCCACATGTCAGCTTGACAGGGAACAACACACTCTGCACAGTTTCCTTACTAATTATATGATCACATAATAGAATGTAACTTCTTTTTTTTATGTTTTTTTATGAAAATGTCACGTGAAATAATGTCAGATGATTTACTTCTAAAGACAGATGACATCTCCTGGTTCATCACCTCCTCAAGAACTGCTATTCTGTCACAAAAGGATATGGGACTGGTATTACACAATTTCTCCTTGATAAATTCATTTTGGCTATTACTCATCTCTCCATTATTCTGCAGGTGCCTACAGTTCATTTGATTTATTTGTTCCAGTTGTTTGGGGTTTTTTTTACGATATTTAAATTATGCTGATTCGTCTGTAATTCCACAGCTCTTCCTTCCTCTCCTTTATAAATGCAGGCACTGAGTCAGCTCTTCTTGAATTTTCTGAAACTTTCTCCATTCTCCAAAACAGAGAACTGCTAATAGATCTTGAGAAGGCTTCATCTAGTTACTTAAATATTGTACAATACACTCCATTAAACCCAGATTCTATTCAAATATGTAATTGTTCTATGTATTCTTTCAGGAAACTCTCATCATTCCAATCTGACATCTTAGACCTTTGTTGCATTAATGCACAGCAGCTCAAATTAAGAAAGAGTAAGAAAGATATTAAATATTTTTCAGTTTTGAAACCAATTTTCAACTTATTTCCTTCCTTGTTTGATAGCATATATCAACCTTTTTATTTACCGTGCTCTGATTATTAATGTGTTTATAAAATAACTTAGTTTCCTTTTGTGTCCTTTTTTTTTAAGCCATGCATAATTCTGTGTCTTGACCCTTCCAGTTTTGTCACCCTTCCTATTAGTGCTATTTCATCTACACAAATTTGGTAATTTGACCTAGTTTCCACTTTCTGAGGGATTCTTTTTTTTTTTTCCTTTCCTTAGGCCACTGCAGTCAAGGCTTACTTAAGGGAGCTACTTCCTAGGCTTCACAAGTATTGAGATGGTTTGTGCCTCTCCCTGAAATGTAATTTCTAGGGGGAACTGCCAGTGCTTGTAGATGTTTTTCTCTTAGATTTATTTGCAACGAGATGTGACTCATCAGCCCTACTAGTTTGTTCTCTTATAATTTATTTGTTTTATTATGATCTGCACTTTCTGTTTCTTGACCTAATAAATCATGTTACGTCCTCCCTAAGCAGGTTAAAGAAAGTGAGAGCAAACCCCCTTCATATTTTCAACTGCATTTTTTTTTCCTAGAGGCTTCTTGCTAGCTGCTTTCAAAGAACCACAGAGAGAGGGAGGTTGGGAGGGACCTTTGGAGGAGATTAGTCCCAAGCTTCTGCTCAAAACAGCACTTAATGGAAAAACTGGATGAGATTGCTCAGTGCTTCAAGTCAGCAGACTTCTGAAATTCTTCAGGGAAAAGACGAAAGTTGATTTTACCACCTCTCTGTTCAGTTTTTTTCTTACTGTAAACCACTTCTGCTCTGAATTATTGTTATTCCTTATACTCAGCTGAAATGGTTTGCATTGCAGTTTGTGACAGCTGCTTTTTGTCCTTCCATTACACACTGCTGAAACTCTGTTCTCTCCGTAAAGTCCTACAGGTAGTGGCCGACTGCAGCTGCAGCCCAGAACCATGGATCACAGAATGGTTTGTGTTGGAAGGCACCCTAGATATCATCTGCTTCCAGCCCCCTGCCATGGGCAGGGACACCTGAGCATCCCAGTGTAGGGAACCCCCTCTGGAGGGTGGCTGTGCCTCCCTCCCTGTCAGCTGCCTTTCCTCCACTTGGGTAACCTCGGCTGCTTTACAGCTAAACTAGCATGTATTCTTTTGCACAAACACTGGACATTGGACATTTCTGAGTCAAGCTGAAAAAGGAAGCTGGGATACTGCAAACCATCTACTCATAACGCTGCACTTTAAAACAATTTGAAAATTTCCTCCAGGCAATTGCAATACCTGCCAGGGGCTAATATGTTTAAGATCCATAACTAAAATATTCCTGCTATGGCAAAGAGAAACTTAACTTTATAACTAAACCAAGAGTAAAGTAGGTAAGAAAGAAAGAAAACTTTATTATTGAAATATCTTTTTTAAAACATAACCTCTACGGCATAATCCCACGTGAAGGATGTAAAACCGAAGCACCCATACCTAAAATGCACAACTACCTTTGCAATAAAAGGATATTTTATTTTCTTTGAAATAAAAAGATGGGGTTCTTTTCTTTGTATAACTGTATACTTCAGCACTAGAATCAAAGTAAGGGTCTATAAGACCATGATATAACTGGGGTTTTTTCAGGAAGCATCATATGAAATTAATTTTTTCTTCACCCATGTACAACTTTAAATATTTTGCAAGGATTTTTCCAACCACTGGGCATGAGTAAATAACGGAAGACGAAATAAAGGACAGGGGTGAGACTGAGCCCAGCGACTTGCAGACAGCCTGTGATGTTTAACTCTCTGTCCCTGGATATGGCTCATCCTAGAGGGCTCTCTACACTACCACCACCACCGCCAGACGGTGCAGCCCAGTGTCGCCACAGACAAAATGCTCTTTTCAAACTTCTGCATACAGAAACATAAATCCACTTCATCAGTCACAAGTCACACTTTTCCAGTACAGCTCACAGAATACAAGTAAGGACTGGAGCCCACCAAGACAGCCAGAAAATGTCCTTTGAACTACACTGATCTCTCTCTTTTTCCAGTAATGCTTCCCCAGCACATTGTAGAAAGGTCCTCAGAATTTGCTAAATAACAACAATCTGTGTGTTTTGGTTTGTGTCTGCTGTACAGGTGCTTTAAAACGTCTGTAAACATTAATTTCTCAGGAGAAACAATAAAGACTGCAAATAAAATCCGGCCGTACCTTAAAACATACCAAGAAGCATGGCATGCATTTACCTTCAGATTTTAACCTGGTATTTTTTTTTCTTAGTTTACATGGAGCTTTAACCCTTGAAAGTGATTTGGGAAGGTAAAAATTTATTTGTATGGATGGTAACTCCTGATGTTAGACAAAGCTTTCTCAGGTTCAACAACAGGAGCTCAATCAAATGTTTAAAAGAATCCAACTTCTAAGTCTCAGCAGTATCTACCCAATATATAGCTAGCTCATTTAATCCCAAACATACTTTAATAACACTGCTCAGTCAGAAGGAAGCAATTTCACCAGAAGTGAACCAATGATTTCCATTGAAAAAAAAAATGGAGAAGAAAATGAAGGTGTAGTAGGAAAACTACTTTTTTTCTTTTTTGATCTTTGTTTTTTCAAGCTTTATTCAGCTGCATATGGCCAATGCAATAATAAAGGCTAATTTCCTGTGGCAATCATCTTCAAAGGGAATTAAAATTAATGCATGTACTCTGGAGCCTTACTGATAAAAAAGGTTCAAACAATCCCTATTATTTCAAATAACATTGAAAAATGAATGGATTTCAACTTATTTCTAGCTATTCATTCTGTAATAATACAAAATAAACTACTTCAAGTATTACTATCCTTGTGCCATGTATTTATATCAATATGATTACTATCTTCAGTGAAAGGTTTAATATCAACATATATGTAATTACTGAAAACGTTTCCATTTATATTAAGAAAGTAAACTGTAAGATCAGCAACAACTGCCTCAACTAAATCAAAAGGTTCTTCCCACAAGCCACATATAAATTTTCTCATTTATTGAAGTTACATCTCTTTCACAGCAAAAATAGCCACTCAGCTTCATTTCTAAAATTATCCTTATCAACTTTGCTGACTGTCTTTACAACAGGGCTTATACATAGTTTGAAAGGATCTCTTCTGAAAGCACTTAATCCTTTGTAAAGGTAAAGAATGATTAAAGTCAGAAAAATAGAAATTCATATTGTATTAATTATTTCAATCTTCTACTTCTGTGTGACAACTGTGTACATAAGACATTGCATACTAACAATTACAGTTAAGTTACTGACGTGTTTTGTACATGGTGATTTCCCTCTACAGATGAGAAGATAAAATACAAAGTGTATTTCTAATACCTAGGCCAAATAATTTTTATTTTTAAATAATGTAACTCTAAGAAATTAATGGAATAATGTCTTTGGAAAATCTTTACCCGTTGATCTTAATAAAAGGTGTAAGAAAGGAAATCTGGAGCAAAGGCTTCTTTATCCACTTTTGAGGAAAATAAGAAAATATACCAAATCTCTCAAATTATACATGTATGTATTTTGACACTGTGAGAAAACAGAAGTCCATTCATTCACAGCAAATATCATTTGTTTTTAAATAGCATCAGGTATCCCAAGACATGTAAAGTCTCCAGACACAAGACAAGGCTCACAGATATGACACAGACCTGCTAGGAGCAGCCTGCCCTGCTTGGCCACAAGATCTAGCATTTGGAAGCCAGGCAGATAGCCAGGGCTATCTCAAACAGACATGTCTACATGCTGCAATGTCTACATGCTGCAAGTGAGTGGTTTCAGATGGTTTCAAAATACACTGAAAACAACACATGGCACGCTGCTGGTGTTTCTTTACTGAGCTGTGGACAGTGGGCAACCACAGCTACCCAAGTCTGCCCTGGACCCAGCTTCATTCAGCAGAGTGGTACTCAGGAGACTTTGCTTACAGTGCTCACATGACTCTTGGGAAGGTTCTACAAAATCCTGCAGACAAACAGAATGCCACATGTACCTGGTGTGTCAAGTAAGTCCACTGCCATAGTACCAAGTGAGATATTAAAAAAAAGGAGGGGTTAGGGGCAGGGTGTCAAATATAGTAACAAATGATCCAATGATCAAGCAGCCTGGAAACTCAGTAGAATGGTAGAAAGGGTCTGGGGAACTAAATTGGCTCCCTAAGTGTATGATTCATCACTACCTGTAAATGTCACTGGTGCAGAACAAAAGCAGTGTCACTTTGGCTTTGTGAATTAACAAGTATTTCATGTGAGACACTGGAAATATTTGCTGTCTTCTACTTATCACTAGGGGACCTTTTCCAGAGAACTGCCAGTGTTTTGGGGTAAGTTAGGCTAGACAAACTGAAGAGCCCAAATGGAAACAAGATGCTAAAAGACCAAAACATGCAATTTTAATGAAGGGAAACCCAAACAGAGCCCACGAGGTGCAGCCGAGAGGAAGTGGCAGCAGGAAGGAAAAGGAGAGATGTGCTTGAGGAGAAACTGGAGGAGGCAGAAACTAGAGTAGAAAACACAATGTTCCTTGGGACCATGGCAGATAACAAGAGATTATGTTAATTTGCAGCAAAGAAGATTTATGTTTGATCTCAGGAAAATCTCTCTTATTTTAAGTATACACCAGCATCTGTCACATATGGATGTACTTGATCCTGCTTTCAGTAGAGGTGATGAATTAGATGATTTCATCAGGACAGTTTGAGCTTTAGATTTCTGTGATTTAATGATCTCAGCTGCCTGAGAAACTTAGGGAGTTGCAATACAAATATTTGCTTACAAGCAACAGTTTCTACAGCAAATTAGCCAAAAACCCAAATCATATGATACCAATAAGAGGTACTAATAACACAACATTCCTGAATTACAAATGCAAAGCTTACTGTTCTTTATCCCATTTCTAATCCTGTGAGCCATTCTGCCTCATGCCTGTCTGGATGCATCAAAGCAAGATTTCTGTTGACAAACACTCTAAGTACTGTCATCACAAATGTTCAACTCATGATTTAAAAAGTAACATCACTATGAAGTTTATTATGGAAGTCTAATAAACTATTATTCCTGTGTGGTTGAGGATAAACTATTATCCCCTCCATTGGAGCTGCACATTATTTCCGATGTGCTTTCTTTCATTTGTTTATTACTGAAGTAAGTTTTTGTCAAAGGTGGAATTTCCACAGACCTTTCTTAAATGTTAGAACAGTATCAAATAAAACTCATAAATTTTCATATTCCTCTGAGAGAAAGATGATGGGGGATTTAGAGTACTGCAGTTTCATGAATTTAGTGGGAGCAGTGGCTGAGGTTAGTGCCTTGAGAACTCCTGATGGAGGGGAGTTTTTCAGGAGTTACTTGCATAAATTAGGTGTGTTTTTGACTGCTGTATTTTCCTGACAAAAGAGAGTGAAGTAGGTTCAGAAAAAAAGCATAAAAAGCTTTTGAAGGCCAAAATTTACACAGTATAGGGTAAATCAATATTAAGGTCAGTGAATCAGTTTTCATATGTGCCACTGAACTAGAGACCTACATTATACCAGAGGCTGGATGTGTACATGCCAGCAGGTTCTGCTCTCTGTCCTTAAAATACATCTGCTATCTGTTTGTAGATTGGTGCCAACTAAGTAGATTCTCTTTTCCTTTTGCTTCAGGGCTGAGTATGTTTTAACTCTTCCTCTCATGTGTGATCTCAGAAGAGAAATAATAATAGTAATAAAAAAAGGCATGCTAAAATCTCTTTTCCTCTCTGGGAATAAATACCATTTCTGTGTTGCCTGGCTGCTCTTTTCCTCCTGCCAGTGTTTCTGTGCTTCTCAGGTGTTGCTGCTGGCCACCACACCACATCTGCTGAGCACAGGTGCCAGCACTACCACTGCCCCTGCTCTGCTGACTTCAGAGACGACAGTCATTGGTATAGATGACACACTTCTGCCAGTGGATCAGCACATTTCCTCTGCAATAAACTAAATTTAATTCTGAAATTCATACCCATATGGAAAGGAGAGTACGTAATAGCCATTTTACTGCCCACTGCCAGCAGCTAATTGCACAAATATACATGCAAAGCATATATATGCACCAGTAAAATCTGTTAAAGGATGTATGGTTTACTGCTATTTCCCAAAACATTTGGAGAATTAGAGTAATAAGTATAAAATAAATGATATATTTTCATCTTATCAGGCAAAATTAAGGTCTGCTTTCTACCATATTTGTCATCTTCTTTCAGGAGGAAAGCCTATTCATTTCAGTAAAATGGCCTGAGAACTAAGGCAGCATTCATCCGAAGCAGCGGAAGTATTCAGCTGTTAATAAAACCAACAAGCTTTTATCAATGAGATCAGATGCCCCTTTCAGTCCTTAACGCAATTTATTGCCAGGCCATATATGAACAAGATCTGTGCTAGAACCTTCACACAAATCAAGTGAAGAAGGGCACAGATATGTGCAAACGATTATTAGGAAGCACATCTGATTGTATAAAAAACGTTCAGCCTTTGATTGATGTTGGGAAAGGGGGCGGGAATGATCCCATAGCAGGTACATTTTTCATTCGCTAGCCCAGACTGCATGAAGAAAATTGTATTTGTATCCTGTTTATTAATGACATAATCACAAAATAAAACTACAAGTAAACACATATCTTATAGCCTATAAATTTTTTCTCCATCACACAGCACCAGTCTTTTAATTTCAGTTCCCAAAGAGTTTTGTGTTGAATATTTTTGTTTACATTAAGGATCTAGGGAATGTTCTGTTTAGCAGGCATGAGTGATCCACAATGATTTCTAGGCAAACAATACTGATAAAACATAGTATTTTTTAATAATCTAAGATAATTGTTCAATCTGCAACTCAATTCAATAAATACATCTTTCTGATTCATAGATTAGTCACCACAAAAAGAAATCTTTCAGTTATTATTCTGCAATTCATTTAAAGAAATATTGACCAAACTCATTGTTACGCAATGAATAAAACTATACAAAAATAAATAATATATAAGAAAGAGGATCTGAATAACCTCTGAAAGCTACTTCCATACAATGTATTTTGGCACTTTACATATTCTATGCAAAAATTCCCCAAAACAATGCATGGAGCATATTACAGCCACCAGAATGTCACATTAATCACAAGGAACCACACTATTAGATACCATTGTTTACCCTTTAGACTTTGCCTTGCTAAGTTTTACTGCATTTTACAGTAAACATAAGCTTAATAATCAGCTTTCTGATTTTTACTATTGTGTTATTTCCTATTTCAACATTCATCTGTCATAAAAGAATAGTTAGCTACAAACTGGTCTTACATCTGTTTTCAAATATATATATTGTAAGGGATTTAAGATTTGTTTGTTTTTCTCTGGTCTTTTACTTCAACTGAAAACTTCTCTGGGATGCATTATAAATGCTTCCTATGTTAACTGGATCCTAGATCTGTCAAAGTCCTGCAGTGTAGTAATTTATGTAATAAATTTATGTATGTCATTTATATATGCTATAATCTATGTAAAGTTTCCAGTTTACAGTGCATAATTGTTAATGAAAACAAGAAGATTATACATCCACCAGCTTTAAGATAGATGTGCAAATAGACAGACAGACAGACAGAAAGACAGATGCTTGAGCACACCTCAAATGAGCAAATCTCTTAGGAGCTGTAGGCAGACATGAGCTGAAGGTACCACGACCAAGGAAGATGCAATGACCAGCACAAGCCATGTGCCACGTGAGTCACACAAGGTCCAGTGCCAGAAGTAGAATGGTTTTACCACCAGTCCTGCAACTGCAACAATCTCCCTGGGGAGACCAGCAATTAAGAACTAAGGCTTATCAGCAGGGGCAGAAAACTGACCCAACAAAGGCTTCAGATCGATGGTGGCATAGCCACATGCTGCTACACAATCTTGTACAATGCTACCAACTTGTGTTGGATCAGCGTGCTGCGGAAAATCCCCATTCTGTGACTGTGAAAACATCCTCGATGCTGCCCCAGAGAGCAGTCTCAGTCTGTTCAACAAGTGGTAGTTAAAAATCAGTCAATAGGAGTGTTTTTGATAAGGGTCAGTATTACAGCTCTACAGAGATCAAGTGGAGCAGTCTGTGATTCTGCTAAAAATGTTGGACTGAATGGCCTTTTGAGGTCCCTTCCAACTGGCGCTGTTGTATTATTTTGTGATTTAAAAGAGTCAAAAATCAAACATGAACCATTAATGTCAGGTTTGATTTAGATCTCTAAGCTTCTTCCCAACTCAGAAGCCTGTCATATGTCAACCAGAAGGCTAAGGAATGTCCAAATGAAGTAGACAAGTAAGACTCCACATTCATCTATTCCTTTTTCCAAAAGCTGACACAGCCCAGTTTGATGAGAAAACCAATGCCTCCATCAGCACTACAACCATTTTCCTTGGCTTGGAAATAGCTCCTGAAAGAAGAAAAGCACAGCATGGTTGGGACAGCAAAGCAGGTCATACTGAAGAAGTAATGCTGCTACATTCCCTTCATTGCACAGAAAGGCCTCTTGCCATTGAATAAACTTTAATTAAAACACACATCTAGTTCTGATGAGTCAAGAGGCAGCAAGCCAAATCTAAGGTGCTGAGGTTCAAGGGAATCCTTCTGATAACTTCCATGGGTTTTAGTTCATACCTTGTTTATCCTGGACAGCCAGGAAGACCCAGGAGAAGCTATGTGGACTTTTTCCCTGCAGAAGTGATTCTGACAATTCTCAGTAGATTAGAAATATTCTATAAAGAAATCTTAATCATTTATATATGAGGCTTTACCGAAGCTCCATACATAGCCAGAAGACATTTCAAAAATTGCTGCTCTTGGGATTTGTCAACTTTGAACACAGAATTAAACTGAACAACTTGATGAAGAAATTTCAAATTGTTGGACATGTCTACTATAGTAAATTTACTTTAAAAACATGATCTCTCTGGTATCTTCATGAATTGCTTTGCCAATAAGCTTAAGAGCTTCCCTAAATCATAGGTCCATTGTCCCTGTCTGAAGAGCATGATTGCTACCTTCTGTAATATGAGACAGTATCACAGAATTTAATCTGTTGCAGTTGATTCAAACATTCTAGTTTAAATTATTCAATATAAAAACCACTTCTTTCTCTCAAAAAAGTATGGAAGAAGAAAAGTTGTTTAAAATAAAAATTAAAATTTTCAAATTCAAAGCTAAACGTCATTTTCTCTACATATATTTAACACATGGCCATAAGTTTTCAGAAGATGTAAGTAATATAAACTTTCCTTATTTTTTTACATTCATACTGCATTTGACTTGATACATATACGTTTGAAAATCAGGAGCTTACAATCTTTAACATATTCTGGAAAACAGTTTGGATCTTGGTTTAGTTCTCTATCCATATTCTGTCACTTACTACCTAGTGCTTCTGTGTCACTAAAACACTTTAAAAATTTCATTTAATAATAACTTCCTTTTGCATTCCAATCATATTTCAAGTATTTTGCCAAGCAGGCTCAGGTTGGAATTAAAATATTACACCTTTACGTTATTCTGTCATTAAATGCAGAATCTGCTCAACTCAATCAATCCTCCCATAAACAAGCTGAAAACTGATTTTCAGAAGCACTCATCTTTAAATAGAATTTTTAGTAAGAAGAAAAGTATCTCCTTAAGTTACACAAAAATATAGGTTATGTATGTCTATTTACCTCTATTTATGCAAAATATAATTTAGCATTAATGAAGTGTTGTGAAGTTCTGAATGGGAATTTATCTGTCCCAATATTTATGCCATACACATTTACCTTTAAGGAATTCATCTTAGGCATGAATATAAGTCATTTTTTCTAGTCACAGAAGATAAGAAGGCATCTCATCCTAATGTGGACCAGATTAACAGAGATCAACTGGAAAATCTGGAATTCTGCTAAAAACGATGTGTTTATTTCTTTCCATGACATGTCATTTACCTCTGATGCAGCCATCTAAAATAAGGTGAGAAGAATTCTTTTTTGGTTCCTTCTCTTTTGCCATCGTTACTCCTTAGGCAACAGAAGCTGAACTTCTGGCAAAAGTAGTGTTCTTCTGAAAATAACTGTATAAACTAATATACTGGGAATATTTTGTGAAGATAGAATTTAAAATTTACACCCACTTACCAAACTATAAGAAGAAAAATCAAGGCTTTAACTTACTGGTAGTTCCTAGTAGACTTTCCTCTCTGCTAAAAATGTTTATATTTTCTGACGACTTCAGACCTTTTCTTGCAAGCTTTACAATGTAGAACATAAAACAAGTATCAAAGGTATTCACTGAAGAACAGTTAATGGATCTAGCATTTTCAAGGGGGAAAAGGAAAACAGGTAAACCAAGAAGTGCACCACCAATTCAGAAAAATCAAATTCAACAAAATAGCTCTTTGCTGACAAGGAGGAATAGGAATTTCCCCCGTGGGACGTAATTTAGAAAGACCTGCAACCAGCTGCTAAGCAATAGTTTCACTGATCTTTTTTTCTAAAGGATCCGTAAACAGGAAAAAGCACAATCTGCATTCTTACTGTCCTGCAAACCTCCTTGCATCATAGGACCTCACAGAGCAGTGCCCTTGGAAAGTCCAAGGATTCTCTGAAGAGCTATGTCTTCAAAAGCAAAAAACCTAAGCCCTAACAGTAATTAATTTCAAAATATTGTCTTTGGAGAGCTTTGTGTGAAACATATACAGTACACTGGAGGAAGTGTAGTGAATAAATGGAATGAAATGATAGTTAACAAGTACACTTTTTCTTCATCTGTGCTTATAAAACATAATTAAACCCATCTTATCTTACAAAACATCATCATTGATAATGCTTCCAATTTTACTTCTGGCAGAAGTTGTTGTACTCTAGGCTTTTAGAATATAACAATGACCACATCACTGGATTTTATTACCCTACTTAAAACCCCTGTAACAAAAGCTGAAGACAATCCTTACAAGAAGATTCAGCAATATCATTAAGAGCAAAATTATGTTCAAGAAGTGAGGAGGGATTATAAACAGATAACCTTGTAAAGCTACTGATGGGAAAATCCTGCTTGTGTGAAAAGTAAATGACCAAAGTTCTCTGTATGATCTCTTGAGAGAATTGAGAAAATGCCAGCTATCACCTGATACCACAGGCTGTAGCCTGGTATGAATATTACTGATGCTGAAACACCCTAGTGCAAGATGTAATTAAAAATATGTATTTTAAGGCACAACCAGCAAATATGCTATGGCTGTACTCATATGGTTGGTTTGGGGTTTTTTCCCTCTAGATTCAATTGAAAGGTTTATCCCTTTTCCCACGTGTACATAAACAAACTACTGTTCTCAGTAAGCCAACTTAATGCAATAAAGAAAATGATTAAACATGCAAACTATTCTAGTACTCAGTACTGCATACACATTCAAGAATCTGAAATTTAAAGTTTTAAACAGATGATTAAAAAGTCCAGATTTGTCTTGAGATTTTTTTTTTTTCTCAAGAGATACT
>VZTN01004901.1:35351-69368 GCA_013400515.1 Erpornis zantholeuca | reverse complement strand
CTTCCTTTAAATCTCTGTCTCATCTCTCTGCACAAGGATCTCTAAATCTCCCACAGTTCCATTACCAATCTTCTACCCCTCAGAAATCCCTTGCTTGGTATTCAGATCCCCAGCAATTCATCTGATAAGCCTCGCTGGCTCTGGCTAGTTTCTTCTCATTGACTAAACTTGGATCTCAGTGAAGACATTCAACACTTTCCTTTGCTAATTTAGTTTACCTCTAACATATTCTTTGTATTTAAAGCAACTGCCCCTCAGCGTTCCCCAAAGCAATCACGTTTTTCATTTGCTGATTTTGTGTCACCCATGAGTGCCCTCAGCTGACTGACTTTTCCTGTGTCTAACATCATTTGTTACTATATCTCTCATTTTTACCTGTCCTCAGCACTCCAGACCAAAACACCTTTGTGACTTCCCCGGTATGTAATGTTTCTCAAACTCCTTCTTCAGAAACTGATCTTCCCCTACCAAGCCTGTTTATTTATCCCACAATTTCCTGTCCTTATTGTCTTTTGTTATCTTCACATGATAATTTTTAGACTAATTTTTCCAAACTTTTTTGATAAGGTTTTATATTTGAATAGTAGGTTCTGACTCAACTATGAACCATGAAGAAGGAAAACAAAAGAAATACAAAGCTTACAAAATAGAAAGCTGCTATTAGTCTTCCCAAGATCATAAAAATTTTGGAAAGTAGAAGCTGGAAGAACTTCCTGCTGAGTGCATAACAGTGCTTATCTTTAGGCTTAATCATGGATTAAGCTGCTAAATCCATCCAGTATGAAGTTTCCTCTATGTAGGAAAAAAAAAAGAACCAATCTGAACATCGTTTAGTCCAAACCAAACTCTTCATTGCATGGGTCCAAAATTACTCTGTTAAAACTGTGAGTGCCAAGACTACAGCTCCAGTTGACAAAATCCTTCCCTCTGCCCCTACAGTGCTATGTATAAATCTAGCCTCTTTGCCACCCAGAACATACTTCATTTGTCCTATTAACCTCTTCACCTATCTATTACTAATCTTTGCAATTAAAACTGAATCATAGCACTCAGTACCCACCACTGGAAAAGCATAGTCTTGAAAAGAAGAATCAGAAGAAAGCAGCAAGATTGAGCATGACTAATGTGAAGGTGATGCAGAGGTTCCAAGAAGAGTTGAGAACAAAAGGAAGATCTAAAATCCTTCTGTCACCCAAGGAAAGAAGTCACATCAGACAACTGTGGAGAGAGAGCAGCATAATCTAACTACATATAATTCTCTAAATTAATTTCTTCAAAATATTTTGGGAAGAAACCAACCATCAAAGTCTTTATACATCATTCATACACATCTCATTTTTCTCTACTTTCATTGGGAAATATTTGTAGGTGTTATCTATGACATGTGTGGATTCTTTTTTAAAAAGATGTTTTGACTATACTTCTTAAAAATTGACAGTCTCTGATGGCAAGATGCAAATTTTTAAAAAGATACTTTGTTTCTTTTCTTATCTAATTTGCCAGAATGACACATCAAGTTAGCAATTTTTAAATGACACTTGATTGAAACACAGGCACATTTTAATTCAATATTTTATGTACAAATGGGGTCTATATAAGTAGACCAAAAGCTATGACTATAATCACAGCTAAGTTTCCTTGATCTCGATACATTTTCCTGGAAAAGTTTTCATACACATGCCTGAAATGCTGATCTTTTTTTCCTTTTTCACACATATGTGAGGACTCTCTTTTTGTCAAAAAATCTAGTGTTTAAATTAAGAAAACACTGTAACAGAATTACGTTTTTGATTGTAAATTAAATTTAATTGTAAAAATTTTATTGCCTTCAGGACACACGAGCAAATAAGAAACATATTTAATAAATAAAGTGTAGAGCATAATTTACTTTGAGTAATTTAATAGAATCCTGAAGGGCCTTGATGTACTGTATTACCAACAAGTGAATCTTCTGGAGACACAGTAAAGTATTTTGCATCAACAAAGCTGGAACTCAGAATTAAATAATGGATTAACTGGGTGTCATGGTTTCACACGAGCCACGTTTGAGCACAGGTTGGACTCGATGATCTTGGAGGCCTTTTCCAACCNACTTTCCTGATTTTCACCAAAATAGTCCTGTCATTCCTAAAAG
This sequence comes from Erpornis zantholeuca, assembly GCA_013400515.1. Taxonomy (NCBI): domain Eukaryota; kingdom Metazoa; phylum Chordata; class Aves; order Passeriformes; family Timaliidae; genus Erpornis; species Erpornis zantholeuca. The sequence goes on along the minus strand of VZTN01004901.1, from coordinate 67,234 downwards.
TATCACTGATGAAAAATTCCCCCAAAGCAGCCTAGGCAGACACTTGAATTTTTATTTTGTTTTCTCCTTGCAAAGTAAGAGATGCACTTTTTTTCCCTGCAGTGGATTCTATAATATATTAAGCTCATTTCAAAGATACATCATTAATTTAACTACTTCCTACCTTCCTTTAAAGCAACCTGGAAGTCTAAAATGCTGTATCTCTCACGTTTTCAGATTTTCAGATTTGTCATTGTCATAGATGCTCAGTCTCTGTAAGTTGCAGATATATTTGCTGAGGAGAAAGGTGCAGCCCCTTTCCAGGGCACTGATTTCTTTTTGAGAGGATTAGCCACTTATGACAGAGAAGGTCCCTTGTATCTGGAGAAAAAACAAAACACAGCAGCTTACAAAATGAGATTTTAGAATAATTTGGTCCATCCAACTAGCTAAAGTCTTTAACAAATCAGGTGATTAAGATTTGATGAAAGAAGCTTTCTTCACCGTATTATTACCTCTGGATCACAGTTTATTGCTCTAGTTTACAGTAACTAAACAAACATTCTTCAGCAAAGAGAGATGGGAAACACATGATGCAATCCAAATCCGAAAGCAGCCTTAAATTCATTACTGCTCCCCAAAATTAACATAAAGAGTGTGTGCTTTCCTTCTGGCCAGCCTGATTCTGAAGTTATATCAAAATTTGTTCCGACTATCCTTTTTATTTAAAACCTCTTTATAAGGTTTGAAACAAAACTTCACTGTTAAATGTTAACATTGCAGTGGTTAGAATGATTAGATAGCAGCTACCAGGATTCCTTTTCTTCCAAGTAACAAGTAAAATACCCCAAAAACATTTCTGGTTCCTGGAAGACCAAAACTACACAATTCTGCACAATTACTTTGATATTGAATTTAGTTTAACTTCACTGTGAAGTGGACCATCTATTGAAGCCTAGAACACACACTCTGCAGTTTTAGTATTTCTGTGAAGGCCTGTCAACATCTAAGGGCACTACCATTAGATAGAGAGTAGTATTACTAAATTAAGTGGTGGCCAAAGCAGGTTAGTTTTTACAAATCACCTCAAAATTTTTGATGGACTGTACTGATTTTATGTCAAATAATTGATAATTTAATGTATATTTTAAGGGGTTGTCAGTCATTTGATATAAACATAAATACTGCTACAGCAGCGGGCTGACAAGAACTACAATCCAGTCTCTAAAAATCATCAATCAGTTTTAAACATAAAATTAAAACAAGGCAGTTTGTAGTAGCTTAGTTTCAAAACAATAAACCATCTGCCTCATTAAATCACCAGGACTACTCATCCTTTACTTCCTCTTGGCTAAATCTGTTCTCAGAATTGTTGAGCTGTAGCCAGGTCTAATTCACTATCCTTTCAAGACCTGTTCCTCTGAATAACTAAGCCTCATCAGCTGGCTCGCTCACTCAACTGATACCCACCCCTCGTAGCTGGAATACAACATTCCATTATTGCTTTCATGCTTAGGAAGGTGAATACCATATGTAGAGACTAGCAGAGGAAAGTGGTGGGTATCCTGATTTGCCTACTTATTTGTCCCTTCCAGAAAATATGGATTCTCTTCACAAGAAATAGGAAATACTGTGAGTGATTCTTCATCCTAACATAGAGACTAGAAAGCATCTCCCCTCCAGAAATACATATTTCCAGCCAGGTCAGTCAAAACACTGCTAATATTCTCTTAGGAAAACTCCAGCAAACAAACAAACAAACAAACAAACACTTCATCTTATAGAAAGCAATCTGGATTTTTGTTAACTAGAAATTGACCTGCTACATAATGAAGATTTTACTGCAGAATGAAGATATGCATGAGAAAAATATTTGATAGAAAAAATAAAAATACATCAAAATACATTCAAAATTCAAAATACTTTTTTCCCCCTGCAATAGAATTATAATAGATTATTGGATTAATCTACAGAGTGTGGCCTAAAGTAAGAGTCAAACAAGACCAGAGTGGTAAATCTTATCCAGAAGCTGTAAACAGAATAAGAAATAGCTAAGAGTTTTTATATCAATACTATCGAAATAGTAGAAAACATCAGAATAATTACAAATGACACTAGGATAAAAACACAACAATTATCAGAGGCAGCCAGAAATGTTTAGGAAAGAGTTCTTCAGGGGAAAAAAAGAAGCTCTTAGACTTTGTGGAGGAAACCTGATTTCATAAAATTCCCAGAGAAATTTTCTTGCATGCTTGTGACAGATATTTGACTAATAGCTACTTAAGAACTTAAAAAAACCAGTGATTATTTTCTCTGAGTGGACAATCTATACCAGTGCACAATTATGTTTACCTGTTGAGTCAAATTTTCTTGTTCTAATCTCAGAAATAACTGGGCACTACCAGGCTTGGCATCAGGAATAAACGGGAGGAAAGTGCTTTCAGTGCAAACACTGGACTCATTAATAAAACACAAAAGGGAATTGGACTCAGGATAGATCCTGCCCTAAACAATGGACACCTCAATGTGGCAATACACCACCCTTCAAATAACTTCAGAAATTTTATCTTGTTTAATGAACAAAATGCTGATTAAGTATTTCCCCTAGTTCAGAGAATGAAGAGGTTTTTGAGGAATTTATCAAAATCAGTTCTTCCTTGATCCTTCATGCTGCAGAAGAAGTAATATTAGAAATCCTGGTCTCTTTTGAAGACCATGCCATTGCTATTGACTTGGAGTTCTGTGAATAATTTTTATTCTAAATGTTTTATTCCAAATATTGCTGGTTTAATCAGAAAATTTACCGAGCTATTTTATTCCATAAGACTTCATCTTCCTTCAGACACTCCTTTCCCTCCCTCTCTGTATTTACAATAACTATTGTGCCTTTGGCTGTGTAGCAGTTCTTTGCTCTTGAAAATTCCAATTCCTTTTTTCATAGCAGTGATAGATGCATTTGATAAGCCAGAGGAAAGTAAACTTGACAACATTTTCTCCTTCCAACTCAATTTCTAATCTGTTTCTACATTGACTCTTTTTCTCCAGTTAACAAAAAAAATGCTGTCTCTGAGCTCATATCAATTTTAATATTTACAACCTGCCAAAATGTTTCACATTACTCCCTGAAGCCTCAGCTCATGTGTTTAATTGATCAGGTCCCAAATCCCTTTCTTTAATATGAGCATTAAATCAATCTCTTAGAGCCAGCAACATCCCTCACAGTAGGTAAAAAGACATTTTTAGTGCAGATAAAAGCAAAAGACCTAATTCCTATTTAGTTAAGCATTGATCAATGACAACACTTTTCTGAAGTTTCTGGAGACGTTATACAAATAATTAGCTGGAAGTAAGAGGCAATACTTTGACAAGAAGGTGTTTGTTGCTCAGCATCAGTGTCAGGTTCCACCTTTACATGTGAGCACGTGCACACACAGAACTGCCTGCCCCAGCTGGAGCTCCCCAAGTGCTCCCAAAGGTGAGACCTCAGCGCTGCACAGAACCTCGTGGCCTCTTTACCCTTCCCCACCTCTGTGCTCCCATATTACTGACACAAGAGACAAAGGCAAGGGCAAGACTAAATTTCACTCCACGAGAAAAGCCTAAATGGTGATGAATGGGCTGCTCAGGTTCTGAAATGTTTCTCCAGAGATCAAATAAAAATGGTTTGTGAAAACAGAAAGCTTAAGACAGATTATTTTAAATAAATAAATAAAGCTTTCTGCAGCCCAAGGACTGTAGTAGTGCATTGTCTCCAAACAGCTTTAAACTCCATTTTAAAGAGTGAAAGATCCAAGCTGAAGACAGAAAACACAAGATTCCCCAGGCTAGAGTGGTTCTGCCAGGCATGAGAAAAGCAGCCCTGCAGAACAAGTGCTAAATGTCCTGTTATCTGTTAACTGAATATCAATGAAAAGTACAAGAAAAAAATTGTGATTTTATGCTTCTGTTAATCACCTTATTCCTTTCTATCAGGCTTATTCAATTAATGTAATTAGATAAACACACTGATGTATCCTTAACTTCAGAAGGAAAGCCAACTAACAAATTTTTGCAATTCATTGGGTAAGATATTCCAAACTGAAGTAACCTCGAAGGTTTTATAGCACCTTGATCAGCTTTAGGTATCATCCTTTATATCTGATACTCCAGACAATGTAGTTAAGCCAATTTCACATTTAAATTTTCACTTTTATAAAGTTTGACTTTTCCACCTTAGCGTATCTTAAAAATTGAAGACATTCCTTGTGATAATAAAATAACTAGGATATTCGAGGATACAAGAGATAATTTGATGATCATTCTTTAACACAGGAAGTTAAACCTTTTTACTGTGGGGTTGCTGGCATAAATTATATCAATATATAAATGCTCTACTGCACCTTTACTATCATTTTGAAATACTGACTTCTCCCAGTTGGTCTGAAACTATGAGGCAAATCTTGAAGTCAGGAGCATCTGCCTTTTCTGTAAGTCATCACCAAGAAAGAGCCTGTAGATTGATTTTAACACTAGTAATTTAAGGGTTAGGCTTAGTTTGAGTTCACATCCAGTAATTTTTGGTCGATTTTAGTAAAATGTATTTTTATGATGTTATGAATAGTTCCAGACCTTGATGGACAAGGATTCATTTGAATTTCATATTTAAAGGTAATGTTATATGTGCTTACACTTCTACATTTTTTTCTTCTTCTATTTTGTTTGGTTTTTAATGAAACACAAATATCTTCTTGTTTATTGAATATAAAAAAAGAACAGGATAACATCTCTCGGCAAACACATCTGGGTGAGCATGCTTTGCTCCTCTGGGTAATTCTGTCAATAGAGGTACTCACATGAAAAAGCTGTTCCTGTGGGTGTGCTGTGAGTTACTGCACAGTGAGAACTGTTATCCAGTAATACAAATTTTTACCATTTCCCAAAAGTCTTCCTAAAAGAAGATAATGAAAATATTGCTCTATATCCTCTTGCTGTCACTCTTTTTTTATTTCCCCCACCCCCTGAGCTGTTCGCCACTATAAAAGAGAGAGTTACAAGTTCCAGATTTGTATAAAAGTGGCTGAGGGTTGAAAACTTCTTTCCTTGCCTCTCTTTAATTGAAAAATGTCTGGGGTTTGTGTTTCTAAACTTAAAATCAAAACTGCTCCTTTCATGTGTCTTTTATGACATCCTTCACCCTAGAGCAAATGCTTACACAGCTAGGAACAGGGAATTGTAGTGGAAGAAGTAACAAACATCTAAACTGCAGCAGTGCTATCAGGCATGAGCACAATTGGTTTAGGTCTGAACTGGGAGCTCCCATCCTCAATCCCTCTATAAACTTAAAGGTAGTGTCATGTTTACAAAGATGGTGAAAAGGTAAATTCAAGCTGCAGTGCAAAATAACAGGCAACAATGTAGCTGTGCTCTAAAAACAGAGCCCGACAGGAGCAGCAATATCAAAACCTGAGGTGACAAAGCATCTGTGGTAATTACAATGAAGCAGCTTCTCTAGAGCCAGCATACTAAGATGAGAAAAACATGCAGCAGCATCATGAGGTATTTAAAAAAAAGGGAAAAAAGAAAGAAAGAAATAAGATGGGAAGGTTTGTATTTGCCTTTTGGTGTCATAAGTCTTTGAAATTTTTCAGTGTTTTTAAATCCTCATATTAACCGTGAATAAGGTTTGAACAAAAGGAAGCTGGGCTAGCATTCTAACACAAGACTGGAGCATGGATTTTAGCACCCTTGAGCACTAAATCAGGGCCAGTGTTAGTGGAGAAACCTAACTCATGCTTTATGACAATATCAAGAATATTTTAAGTATATAAGTTGTGATAGAAGGAGCACATATGTAGTTATCATTATCACACTGAAGCTGTGCATAACGAAGACAAAACTTTGCTTTGATGTTCCAATGTCCATACCAGTTTATTCTACATGACAGAATATTGGCAGCTATAAAATCTTAGTGAGAAAAACAAAACCAAACACAAGCAAATTTCTTCACAAACAGGTAAAAATACATAGAATTAAATGCTGACCCTGAAAATGAGACCACTTCACCACAGGCTTTCTTCTTATCGACTTTTACTGAAAGTTCACTGGCTAAGGTACAGATGTGGCAGAGAAATGCAATCCTCTCTTCATTCAAAATACAATTGAAATTTACCTGTTCTATAAAGCTTGTGTCTGCTCACTCTGCTCACTGGTAGGAATTCACAGCATATTCATTGTAATAATTTACACTAAGTTGACAGGAGAAAGGGGGATAGAGAAATAAAAAGATCTGCTCTAACCATTGTATTTCGGGATTTTTTAGCAACATTTGTTGAGTATCTGGAAGCTTCAATTCCCATGTGATTCAGTATATGTGTATGGGAGACCAAAATCAAAAACAAGGTCACTAAGAGGCAGCAGGATAAAACTGAAATTCTCTTTATCCACATTTCATTTAGGTGTCAGAGGAAACCACTACTACTTTCTTGGCCCTGACATATTACTGTCATAGAGCCAATCACAGAAATAACCAGTGTTGTTGCACCCACTTTCACTACCAGCTGATATAAACTATGCCATTAACAACAACTAAATTTTACACTGTTTTAGTAAGGCTGGAAAATTATTTACAGAAAAAATAAAAGGTATGCACCCCTATTCACACATAAGTTCACATGTATATACATATGGTATTCATAGGTAACACTAACTGCTTAATCCTTTTTCCTTTAATCCCATAGCACTAATAAAATTCATCACTGATTGTAGTCAAATCCAAATCACAAGTACCTTTACAAAAATAATTTATAGTTTCAAGTTTGCTCTGAAATCAGCTGGTGAATAATTTTTACTGTTCTGGTTAGCAAAAAGCAGAAGCCAGATTTTAGTTATGTAACGGAACTGGGAAATTATTACAATTTTCCATTAACAAAGCATCTTACATTAGAGCTTTTATGACTGAACTTACATTTGTTTCTGTCCTAAAATGGAATTANTTTTTTTTTTTTTTTAAGCACTATAATAAGGGATATTTCCACAGAATAAATGAATTATATACCTGCCTACAGCATAACATGCAGCAGCTGCGATGTAGAATCTCTGACACCAGTCAAAGTGACAGCTCAGGAGATATCACAGTAACCATAGGATATGTCCCCTTCCCATCTTCTCCAGGTTTGGTGGGGAACTTACAAACTGCTTTTGAAGATCAAATACTTCTGCTTTGAGCATACACATGCTGGCACCAAACAGCAGGTCTCTTATGTTTGGTGTTTTTTTGAGGGAAAGATATCTCCAGGCTATTTTGAAAAAATCTTCACATCTCTAAGACACAACTCTAATGATATAATTTAGCTACTGTTGCATTATCTAACTGCCAATAGTACAGGTTTTTTTGATGAAAACTAGAAATAGCTAATACTATATATATATAAGTTTAAATATTTAGTATTTAAACTATGTATGTGTCATATGCCATTATGTTCCTCCTTGGGTTTCAAAGAAAAAGTCTTCATTTTGATTACAAAATCTCAGATAAGTGGATTTCCTCAAAACATTTCCTGTTTTCTCTGAAGTGGAAGTTTGTTTTGACTAGTACATGTACTCCTCACATACCACAGAGAACTTCTTACAGATGCTCTCAAATCCAGAGTTATCATATCTACCACTATTCTCAGGAGCCACCATCATCTGTTTAATAGCCAGAACACAAGTCAGAAGAGATGAAAGTGGTGAGAAATGCATGGAGAGGCTGTTGGGACCTTCAGTCTTTTAAGCCTCTCTCCCAGTCAAAAATAAAAATAAATTCTTGCTTACTGATAGTGGATCCTATTCCAGGGCACAGTATTTTGAACTTTACTTTTAGTAAGGTTTCAACAGTCCCACTGTAATAGGGAGGCAATCCCTGACGTGACCACTCAAGTTTAGAATTACAAAAAATCTTCATTAAAAAATTTTCTGGTTTACCATACTGATTCATGGTATGCTGCCTTTACTAATTAAATTAATAGCTACACTTGCTCACTCGGCGGGTTAGTTGCTAGGCAGCTCTCACTGGGGATTTGGCACTGTGTTCTTATCTCCAAAGACAAAGGCTGCCGTACATCTTTCACGAGGAGAATGAATGCTACACTGCTCTCACTGAGAGCATTCGTCTCCATTTTTATATCTCAATAGCTCTCCTTTAATTATTTTAATCATTTGGTGCATTCTAGTGTTGCAAGCCTGTTTAATCTGGAGTATATTTCGACTTCTGTGCTATGGAATTGTTTCCATTTTCCCCTCCCTTGCCAGTTTACAGCCTCAAGATTTATTTCAAGTCACACATGAAGGTCTTGCACACCAGAGCATGCCACGACTGCTACTGCAGTAATATTCAGACTGACATTTAAGCCCTTCTCAGTATTTTTCTATCTACTGAACTGTTCATTTTAAAATACTTTTTTTTTTTTACCTTGTTCACTTTGTCCCACACTTCAGTTCATACCTGGGAAGCTATGCCTTTGATCAGCAGCCTCGTTGTGCCAAATGCTTTGTCAGTACCAGCAGCACAGGCACCCTGACATCGCCAAGGACGTGATTTGCAGCACCAGCAGCCTGGTCCTCTCTTCTGCTGAGCAGCTGGACATCCAGGTACCCAGGGATGGCTGCACTAACCACCACTGCAGCATCCAGATCACTTCCAAAGAATAAAAGGTAACTTTGTTGTTTTCTCATGGGCTATCTGGCCTATTTTTCCTGGTGAACAGATCCATAGCCTTGCACCTCATCAAGCTGGGAAAGCACAGCTTAGCCCCACAGATCTCAGCAGATGTGAAGACAACAATTCCCATTCTCCAAAACAAACCAACCCTGACTTAAGGATTTCGTGAAATTTTCAGGTTTAAGCTGGAAACCAAATTCTCTCCTGGACTAGCTCTGTCACATATTCTTAAAAAAAAAAAAAAAAAAGAGAGATCTTAAAAATTATATGTCTATCAGTGTTATTCAGAAGGTGCTTCCAGTGGGTCCACTTGTAAAATAATGTAGTGACTACTGAATAACAGAAAAAAAGCTGCAGGTGAAAAATACAGTCTACTTTTTAGTTATTTTCTAAGTTGTATTGAAGACTTATTGAAAAAATTATATAATAAATAAAAAGAAAGTAAATTATTTTTAATTTATTTGCAATTTTGTATAGTCATACCATGAAAATTTATGTCAACTTGTTTTTGCTATTTTGCTTTTCTGTCATGCATTCATTTCTGACTCTTCTTACTCTCTAGATGCCACTCATGTAATACTATTATTATTCCAGAAATCTCCATGTGACTGGATGGCCCAAATGCTAGAGAGTTTGAGACAGACAAACCTGAATAATTAAGAAAATATCCATACAAATTCAGATTCCCTTGCTGAATAGAGAAATAATATCATTCATATTCTTTGTAAGAAAAATGTGAGCATAGTCAAGTTGAAACATTTTTATAAATAAGTGGTCTACTATTTGTCCAGTTGTGAGAAGTGACAAGGTTTCTTACAATTATGTAAAAGCAAAACCTGTCAGCAGCACTGCATTTTTTTTTTTCCAGAAATATACTACCTGTGGATAATACAAGGAAAAAGAAAGACAGCATAGGGCAGTCAGTTCTGCTTCTGAAAAGGTCAAAATACAGACATTTTAAGGCTCAGCTGAAACAAAGGAGAGTGATAATATCTTTACAAACTGTCAGAAAAAAACTAGAAAGAAGATCATGGTAATGTTGAATTAATAAGAATTATATATAATTCTTTTTTTTAAACAAAGGTTAAATCATGGTATTAGATGCATCAAAGATTTTGATCTTTTTCAGCATTCAAGGAATTGGGATGCAACCACAACAAAATAAAAACCAAACTGTCAAATTTTTTTTCTGTAAATATCAAACTGATGACTGCTTAGAGACAAATACAAGGTAACAACCCTACTGGCACCTTTATTGCCTCTAATATGTCAGTTTCTTTTGACATTTCATGGAGAAATATTAAAAATATTCAAAAATTTGCCTGAAAATTTACCTCTTCTGGGACATTAGTTTGAAGGATAATCTGCTAATGATGCATTACTTACAGGGAAATATTTGAAATATTAATTTATACTGTAAAGTCACACAGAAAACTATTTTTAACTCTTTTATTAGCATATTAAAAAGTGCTTTAGAAAGATGAGAATGTAGAGCAGAGCCTACAGTTTTAAGAGTCAAGGAAAAATACTGCACTTGAATCTTAAGCAACCAGGACAAGAATTCTGAGAATAATGAATATATGTTCTGTTACTTAAATATCAGCAAAATTTCTGATCTATGTATAATCAAAGCCAAATATTGTAATGATTATAATTATAAAATATACTGATTCCTGACTCAATACACTGATTCCTGATAGATTGGCACAGTCTTGAAATCCTCTCCTTTTGACCAACATCACTGTTCTTATACAGGAAAGCACATCCATATCCATATCCATATGCATATCCATAGCCATAGGCTTTGCTACTCAAAATTTGCAGCTATGACCAAGGAAAAATCAAAACCAAACCAAACCAGACAGCTGAACAAACCAGGATTATTAACTTTCACTTTGGTTATACAGCCAAACAATTTTGAGGCAACCATCTGCTTGAAAACTTACAGAAAGCTGTACACATATAATGAAGGATTTAGAAGTCACTATGATAGAACTGGTCTACTTTCACATAAACCATTTTGAAAAGAGGCAGACAACAGGTTTTCTTCTCTTCATTTCATAAATTGTAATTTTGGAATTGTTTATTTTAGTTGATTTTTTTTTTTCCAGAACACTCTTCACCTAAGCTAAAAGTCTGAGCACAGGACAAAGCTTGGAAGCCAAAGGAGCTAGAGCAGAAGTCACCTAAAGACCACTGAGAGAGGTTCCTCAATATCTGATGATCAGGATATTCACATCATGACTAGCTCACTTCTTACTGAGAAAATATAAACTGTCTTAAGATGCAGTAAGAATTAAACATTCTTCTTCCAAGTACATAAGTAGAGAAGAATATTATCTGTGGTATTGGGAAATTGCTGTTCGTGCTATCCCAAAAACTTCATTCACTGTAATTTTAAGAACATGATAATTCTCAGTTTCTTTATTTCCTTTTAATTTCTTTCTCCCAAAATGAGAAAAACCTATATATTTAATTCGGATCTAAGACTAGTGCACAGGAAGTATGATTCTGTTTTATACATACACTGATTTAATTGCCACCAAAGCAGGCACGAGGAGAGCATTCTCCAGCATGCACAAGAGAAAGAAGAGCACATATACTCCTATCAGAAATCAAAGTTCCTCCTGGCATCCTAAAAATAGTCACAAACTCCAATATCAAGGCAATACATGTTTTCTGTATGTTTCTGAGCATTTTATCTCCCATAAATTTCTCTTTTAAGATGAAGAACAATAACTGCAACATTCACGGAGAACGAGAGAAGGTGCCCAAGAAAGAATTTCAAGTAGTATGTATTTCAATATACTTTATTAGAAACAAAGTAGTTATTGGAGAATCTTTGATTTTCTTTTATTGGAAGCATCAAGATAAACATAGAAAGGTGCAGAGGAGGTGCTCTAGACAGAGGGAGAGAAAAAAATTAACCTCTGGCAGAACATCTAAGGCAATAGAAACAACATCCAAAAATATATCCTCCATATATCAAGTGACAAAAGAAAAAGTTGTAGGATTTGTACTACCTTCAGCAGAAAACTCACAGGTTATGGTGGGTCCAGTGGCATGTTATGAGTCTGCCTGCTATGACATCAATTTGAGGTTTTATCAGTATTTCTACACAGATACTTATGCAGGGCTGCTTCTGGGTTCATGTGTTGATCTAAAGTCTGAGCTTGAGAAGAGTTCAAGCTGATGCAATCAGATAGCCCACATTTTCCCTCTGCCCTCCCTCTGTTGCTTGTGTTCACCTCAAATCACTGCTGACCTCATCCAGACATTTTAACTAGAAATTTTGGAATAGATACATCGGACCTCAGAACCTGCACTGAGATCAGATGATTGCACACTTTTAAGTGCATTATGCAGGACAAGTTTGCTGCATCTAACATGTCAGAACTGGATTATTTGACACTGGGCATATGTTATCTTTTTAAGGTCATCAGCTTCATAAATTAAAAGTATGAAACTTCGTTTCAGTAGTATACAAGCACATAATTTTGTAAGGATATTTTACCAAATGCATCTGGAACATTCTGCTGACATAGGATTTCAAGCAAGTGCAGTGAGGTAAATGATGTGACAGCAAAAAGAATGTAGAATATATGTCAGAGCAAATGAACTGATGCAGGAGCTAACAAAATCTAATGGAAATGTAGCTTTCACCAGGGGGAAGTAGCATGAGAGGGCTAGTCTCTCAAAATTAGTATGATTCAAAAAGTATAGCCAGTCACTGCACTGTGCCATTCATGGCATGTAATGAGCCATGATGATGTACTGTTAGATTAAGACATTTAGAAGGCTCACAAGAGTTGTTTGGAGTAAGAATAGCTTTATAAACTAGTTTATATTATCAGCTGAAATGCTTCTGAATATGAAACTTTTTTACCATTATTATACTTACAAGATTATTGGAAGAGAAGAAAATGTCCTCATCAGTTGTACTTGTTTAAAACTTAACCATGCAAGATTACAGGGAGAAAGCTTTTGTTATAGGCACTCCAGATATAATTCTGATTGAATATCATTTTGGAAAAGCTTTCTGTGTTTTCATTATTGATGTTCACAGTGAGAGTCATATTTGGACCCGTTGTTTTCTTTTTTTTTGGTCACAATGATTAATCACACAAGACTTGTATCCAACTCATGCACTGAAACTCTCAAAGCCTTTCCAGAATTATGATAAGAATAACAATACTAGACAAAAAAAAAAAGTGATTTTTTCCCCATGATACACTTTTGCCACTACAGAGGCTACCAATGCCATTGAATCCCAATCCCTTTCAGGTATCATCAGTTTAGCCAGACATTTTAAAATGAACAAGATAAATCTCCAGAAAGCCTTAGAACATTACATATAAACATATAAAATCTAGAATCATTAAACTGCAAATTTCAAATATAGTAGTTTAACCACAATGAAAAGAAATTTTTTATATATATATAGACAATATTTTAAAGTATCTCACAAAATGGAAATTAATAAAGATAAATACTTGAGGACTCCGGTGCTATCTTGTCTTCTTGCTGCTCATTTTAAGTGGTGTGAACCAAGGGGATGTTACAGGGGAAGCAAATACTTCTGAAAGACAGCCTACCTCCACTGAATAAACAAGAAAATTCATACTCTCAATAGCAAGGACCTGAAGGAAAACTGTCTACACAGAAAAAAAAAAAAAGTGTATCTATGATGACACCACTGGTGACTGGCTGCCAACTGGATTCAGCACTGTTCATCACCACCCTCTGGGCCCAACCATCCAGCCAGTTCTTCATCCAGTGAAAAAAGCACCTGTCCAATTTGTGGGCTGCTGGCTTTTCCACCTGTGGGAGGTGGTGTCAAAGGGTTTGCTGAAGTCCAGGTAGAAAACATCCACAGCCTTCCCTGCATCAATCAGGTAGGTCACCTGGTCATAAAAGGAGATCAGGTTGGTCAGGCACAACCTGCCCCTCCTAAAGCCATGCTGGCTGGGTCTGATCCCCTGGCCATCCTGCAGGTGCCGTGTGATGGCACTCAAGATGATCTATTCCATAATCTTGCCGGGCACCAAGGTCAGGCTGACATGCCTATGGTTTCCTGGATTCTCCTTCTGGTCCTTCTTCTGGATGGGCATCACATTGGCCAGCCTCCAGTCAGCTTCCTGGCATCCAGTGAGCCAGGACTGATGGTAAATGATGGAGAGAAGTTTTTCAAGCTCATCTGCCAGCTTCCTCATCACCCTAGGATCGATCTCATCTGGTCCCATAGATTTGTGAGCATCTGAGTGGCTCAGCAGGTCTCTAACCGCTTCTTCCTGGATAACAGGGGAGCTAGTCTGCTCCCTGACCCATCTACCAGCCCAGGAGGACACTTATCCTGAAGACAACTTGTCTTACTGTTGAAAACTGAAGCAAAGAAGATGTTAAGAACCTCAGCCTTTTCCTCATCTTTAGTGATTATATTCCCCCTCTGCCACGACCAATAAAGGACGGAGGTCTCCTTCCCTCTCCTTTTGCCATTAATGCATTAATAAAAACATTTTTTTTAATTGTCCTTCACAGCAGTGGCCAGATTAAGTTCTAATTTGGCTTCCACCTGTCTAATTTTCTTCCTACATGACCTAGCAACATCTTTAAATACTTCCTGAGTTTCCTGCCCCTCATTAACAAAGGTGATACACCCTCTTTTTTTCCCTTAGTTCCCTCAAAAGCTTAGTGACCATCCAGGCCAGTCATCTTCCCCATTGGCTCATCTTTCAGCACATAGGGGCAGTCTGCTCCTACACCTTCAAGATTTCATTCTTGAAGTATGTCCATCCTTCCTGTACTCCTTTGTTTTTAAGGGTTGTTTCCCAATGTGGTCTCTGAATCAGTCTCTTGAACAGGCCAAAGTCTGCCCTCTGGAAGTCCAGTGTGTAGATCGAAGGTAAAACATTACATTTGGTCTCTACCTCCTGTTTTTAGAGCAAGGCTTTAAAACTGAACCTAAAAATCTCTGTTTCTCAATATGCCTGGGTCTGAAAGAATAAAACCAGTACATGAATTTTTTCTTTCACTCACTGAAAAAAAATCCTCCTAAAAATTTTGTATGAGAAGCATAAGCTCCATTATTTATAGAGCTCCAAGCAAAACCCTACTTAGAAGAATCCCCCAGTGTCAGTCAATGGGAATTCTGCAGGATTAAAACAAGCAGGATTTGGCACTGAACCTCACTGCCCACATATTGTTTTTCCCCTCTCTCACTCTTAAAAATGGGCATGCCATTATTTTATTACATATTTGACAATTTCTTTAACAAAAAATGGTAATAATTTGATTTCAGGTAAATAAGACAATCCAAGATAATGTACAAGTACATTTTAGATACCTAATTTCATAAAAATAGCAACAGAAGGAATTTCTCCCTCTCCCTTTTATGTTGCAGATATCTGTGAGTCTCCCTATCCTGGGAAACAGGTGAACTATACCTCTAGCAAAATAAGAACTTAACTTTTCTTCCCTTTTTCATTTTATTTTCTGTTGAGATTTCTGAATCAGATGTTATTTCTCACTACTTGAGTGAATAAGAAGTTCATTTTAAAAATAAATAAGGTTGAAAAGTCCAACCTAACACACTCATAAATCTTGAATAGTTTCATTTCAATGTATGCCTTCTTTTTTACCTCAGAACTCAAAAGGAAAATAAAAACCCTCTAGATTTCCTCACAGATGAACAAGTATCATGGCTGCTTAGAAGCAGTTACTCACATCCTTGAAAACAGTATTTCCCATGCACTTTGTGGACCATTAAAATGATCTAATTTATGAACTGAAAGGATTGCTACTCAGAAAACTCAGTCCCTGTGCTGTTTGCAGTGCCAGAACACTCAAAATTACCTTGTGACTAAAGTCTCAGAGTAACAACTGATATTTCATTTAACATTTTTAACTAAAATAGCTAACTCTGCAGTCACCCATGCCATGCTGAAGTAAATCTTATCCCCAGTACTGAAACTACAAAATGACGTGTCTGGCACTTTAGGAATTATACCTTGAAGTTGTACATTCTATATGGAGTTGCAAGTGTGTATGAAAAGTCTGGTAGTAGAGGGAGCTAACACCCACAGTTTCCTTTTATAGTAACATACGTGAAAACAAAAAAAAATCCCCCCAACAACAACAACAAAAAAATCTTTATTTAAAGCTCTAGGCAAAACCTGTTAATACTAGAAATAGTTTGATTTTTTCTCATCCGTAAATCTGAGACCAGAAGCTACTTTAATCTTCCTCAGACATCTCTGTTTGAAGACAGCATCAAATACTAAGCATGTGTTTATGAGAGCAGAACGAGGTAGGACTCCCTGCTTGGGGATCACACTTGCTTCAATTTAATTAAGGAATGCTTTGCCCAGGTTCCCCAGGCTAGTACAGGTCTAATTGAAGTCAATACTAAGTCCAAAACCTTGCCATATGTGCAGTCTAAATTCACATCCTAAGCTCACCTCTAGCAGATGAGAATACTTCACATAGTTCTAATAGAGCTTGCAAAGGGACAAAACCAGTTCTCATCCCTTGAGAGGACCAACAGCCAGCACCAGCAGACTGCTGGAAACTGAAAATAGGAAAGGAAGATACAGCATCAGGAGGAGTCAGGTGTAGTCTGTGAGGGCAATATGCACTCTTCTGAAAGAGATGATTAACTCAAAAGTATTCACCTGTGCCTACAGTTATGCCAGTGTTAAGCCTTCGCTTTTCTTTCCACAACATTCATTTCACAAAAATTCTGAGTGCCAAAGCCACCCCCTGCTGTGTCTGGGCTTCTGCACAGGGAGGCGTTCATTCCCACTAACACACAAAAACCAACAAAACCCAAACGGTATATCAATAATTAACAAAGTCGTCCCAATTTAAAGCAAAAAGATTCAAGGGAAAGGAGGAGTCATAGATTTAGAATGAGAAGCACCAAAAGTTACAGGTTTAATCCCTCTGTGAACAGAGCTGCTTATTGAAGGAACTCTTTACAGTGCTTCAGGTAGACAGCTGAGAGATTAAGCAATGCAGGTACAAATCCGCACTGGTTACAAATTGTCAACCCTAGAATCTAATTCCAATTTAACAGTGGTTTAAATATTACAAGAGATTGTTATCATCACTCCTCAATAGCTTTAACCTCTGGAGCTTTTAAAAGAATAGGCAGTGAATTTAATTAATCATTAGCCTTTCACGTTGCAGACCTGGGTACAAAGGTAAGAACCAGTAGCCCAAGAGGCATTTACTGAGCCTGGTAGACTATTTTTGGTCCCCAGCGTGCTCCAATATCCCTCACACACTCCCCAGGCTTCCTTACTTTTATCTTGTTGGATTTACCTTGCCCTCCATCCAGTTTAAAGTGAAAATTCAAGCAGTTGGGAATGTCTGATATCTAATCCTCCTTCTGTTGGAGGTTCATGTATGTCAGCTACGTTGGAGCAATGTCAGTTGCAGAAGACAACACTACCAATTAAAGATGATCATAAGCCCATCCCTGAAGTGTGATCCAGACAAGGTCTTGCAGGAGACTGCTATTTTTTACTAGCAGTCTGCCTCAAACACCTCAAGATTTCTTAAGCAGAAGATGAAGCAGAGAAAAAGGTTTCTAAATGCGAGATTTGCTTTTTCTGTCGCACACATGCCTTTCACAGCAACTGTCACCACGATGCTGGTCAAAGGCCAGGTGAAGGAGCACAGAGATGATCAGCAACCCTTCGTGTAGTAACAAAGCCTCACAGCCCAGTACAGACATGCCTTAATTACATCTGTGTCAATTACGCCAGGGAAATTGGATGAACTGCAGAAAGGGTTATGGCATGCATGACCTATGCAAGTCTCAGTAATGATTCTGAATATGAAGCTACAGAGGAGCACTTTCACTTCCCCAAGACTTCTGTAGAGGCTGATAACACGTGCCCTTCACAATTCACACCTCAAAAGTTCTCAAGACCTCTGTAGTCTATTCATAAGCTACGTATACCCAGGGAACAAACAGGTAAAATACCAGTCTCTTTTCAGAGATAACAGCCTGGACTGCTTTGATATGAACAGCACAGAGATCACCTATGAAGAATATAAAACAGCTGAATTCAACAAACGCACTCTCTATTAGCATGTTTTTATTACTTCTACCTTTTAGTCAATGTAACATCAACAAGTCAAAAAGAGAAGCAGCAGCAGAAAAGAATCATCTTAAATGGAAACTTAAACACTGTGTACTGCATATCTGACATAGATTGATGTTTGATATGAATACAGACCTATCGAACTGGTAGTAATCAGAGGTCATTGGACAACACTTCAACAGATGATGTGAATAAATATAACTACTATTATTGCAGATCCTTGCTAATTCTGATAGAGACGATTTGAACCATCAAAATGCAGACGCAATATGTAGATGCTAGGCATCGAGTATGAAATGAACAAAAAAAATCCTGCAATTTCATGTTCAGTAACTGTAAAAACAATCAGCCATTCCAAAATCCATATATTTTTTTTCCATGTACAGCTTGCTTACTACACATATATCAACGCATACAGCTGCACTCCTAATAGAAGTTCCAGAAGCAGAAGAAAAAAGAAACAGAGTGAAGAATCATGTTTCTAATAAACTTTTCTGCTTTCCTAATGCCATATTTCTGACACATTTATAAAACTAGAGTCAAATTATATGATCAACTCTTATAAAGAGCTGCAAGCAAGGCTTGTTCAAATCCACCTAACATATTGACAACATCTATTGCTGGATAGGTCACTCAATTCACAGGACTTTTAAACCCCATTTAAAATTTCACAGGGGAAGAAAACAAAAAACATCAAAGTCTCTTGCATTTAGCATATAGACCTATTGCGACTTTAAGCTAAAGACCTTTTTAAAAATGCACTGTCAGCAGCACAGCTTTTAAGGGTAAAATGAGGACTTTAAAGTTGGTATCCCACTGTGTATTCTACCACTGTGCTGCCTGTGGAGTGTGAAAAAAAGGGCAAAGATGGTTCCTAAAGTCTCAAACACTCTCATACAATGGCTTTTATCCCTTTGAAGACAGAAGGAAATGCAGCTAATGTGTTTACAAATAGGCTGGAACCTGCTACTTTTAAAAGGAAATTCACAAAGGACACAAATTCCTCCTGGAATATCATTATGTTATTTAAAGGGACATTTTTGGGGCTAGTAGTTCCCTCAGTTCGACCTCTCATTTTAATTTCACCTCTTTAAAAAGTTTGTGCACTGTCTCAGATTCTTGTAAAGATTCATGAATTCTATCCCAAAATTAAAACAATTTAAAGTATCGCTGATCCATGACAATAACAGAGGGAAGCCTGTCTGTAACAAGTTACAAACCCATCCTTATCCTTCATCTTTTGAAGGGAAAATGTTGAAAATTCCACTGAAAATATATATCTATCACACTGCACATTTATCAACAGAGTCTTTCATAAAAGCCAATTAAGTAACGTGGAAATAAAACCCAGCGGTCCCAAATGAGTAACTCCGAAAAAAGCCAATATGCACAAGTAATAGAAGACAACATACACTGTGAAGATAATGACTAAATGTAATCCTTCAGCACACCCTAAAAATGAACATTAGAGTGGGAAAAACTGCAAATAAGTAGCACAGAGGAGACTAGCAAGTTTCTTTAGGAAGCACTGCAGAAATAAAAGAGGAGCAGTAGCAGGAACAAAACCTCAGAAACAAACATAATTTCATATTATCATATACCCCACCTAATGCAGTGTATAATCACTGCTTAAAAGGCCATAAAATTATTTGGCTATCTGCTTTTTTAATTCCTGGTTTTCTATTTGAGGGCATAAAATCTATACAGTAACTTTTTTTTTTTTTTTTCAATCTTCTCTGCTTTATTCATTGCTTATTTTTCAGTGCAAGTGTTTACTTAATTCTGGACTCTTCAGTTGCTTTATAGACTCTCAATAGGACAATTCCAGTCAGTGGTAGTGAAAAAAAAAGTGTTTCCCATAACTCTACTGTTTTAAGACTCACATTTTGGCAATAGTAAAAGCCACAACATCTTACTATATTTTAAATAATACGCCAGACTCTTCAGTAGAAATATTTCCTTTTATCTAATCTAGTAGCAGAACAATCAGTGGTAAGATATCTGGGTAACTGAAAAATATTTCTGTGGGAACTTGATATATCCTTCATTTCATACTTTATGCAATGCAGTTCCTCATAAACTCTTATTGTTGCCAAAAATACCTGTTTTCTTCATTTCATTTTATCTACGACCATTCTAGCAAAACATAATGGCTAGATAATAAATAATTTTAGAATGGTTCAGTGTAACACATCCAAATCTGGTTTGCCTAGCAGTATACAAAGGTACCTCAATATGTTATTTGTGGCTGAAATTAAAGATTACAGAACATGTAAGATGTTTTTGGGCAATAGAACTGGAGCCACATGGTATCAACAAATAACATTTATGAGAAATCATAATTTTCATCACACTTTAGTTGTTACTAAGTCCCCACTCAAACCCATAATTTAGATATGCTAATCCTCCTTTCTAATCCTATGTTGTCTGTAACAAATGCAGCTAAATCTGCACCCACCAGTACACATGAATTGAGTTTTATACTCCTGAGGTCAACAGTGTTAGTCAACTTTGAGCACTTCCATCTTACTAATGCACAGAAGTGACCATACAAAGGAAAAAAAAAACAAGTCTATATATGTCCCCTGCAGTATCATTTTTTTAGGAAGAAAATGGCAACCAAGGAAAATGCTGCCTTGGCCTGGAATTTTTAAAGGGCAACTAATTGATTCTGGAATTCATAAAGACCAACATTATGACATCCACTCTTAAGATATTAACAACAATGTCATCCAGCCACACAAGTTCAAAATAAAATATCATTCTCTCAGGACAAAGGAAAAATAAGTTTTTTGAAATCCCTCTATTACCCAGCTCTAAACTGTGTATTGGAAATGCAATCTCAAGAAATAGGTTCTTGCCAACACAATTTGAACCACAACAAAGCTCACATCATAGCAGAAAGGTGACAAGATCCAGATTTGTCCTTGTTCTGAGAAGCAATGGCAGCACTCAGAATTTCTAACTATTATCGCTGACTTTCAACCAGTTATTTGTCTCTGAATTTTTCTGCACTACAGCTATTTTTTGACAGTTTCAAAGTGATTGTAGTAGTAGTTCAATATACTCCAAAAGATGAATTTAGTAGAGTGGGCTAGTTGTAAATTCATCTGGCTTTACTTACTGCATGATATGTAGGTTAATCTAAGGTTAAAACCTGATACAATACGATTTGAGAAGACCAAATCTCTATTGCCATTAAAGGCATTCTGAAGAGTTAAACTAAAGGCATTCATTTATGGTATGTTTTATAAAAATGTTATTCCTTAAACCACAGAATGAATGCCAATTAAAAAAAAATGTTGATCCATTCAGGTGACACCAAGGAATTTCAAACAAAATAAGCCTCAATATCTAGTTTGCATCAGTAATGCAGTGGTTGTGTCATTCAGCTTGGCTGGAGGAGACACAAACTTGGGCTAGTTTAGTCTTGCCATAGGGCCAGTCACTCCTGACCGACTCTAGGGCAGGTAGATGCTCTCTAAGTTTGTTTTAATTAATGAGGTGCTTACAAGATGTAAAAATTTACAGCTTAGCAAAATATGCCACTCGGAGGAAAGTTCCATAAGATGGTCAGCTCACTTCTTCCTGGACAAAGTTCATTTCACCACACCCCTTTCACTCCTGTCCCTCCATGCATCATCCCACTGAGTGCAATCAGCCCTGACACTGCTCCCAATATTTATGGAGTCAGTTCAGCTCGCTAACTCAGCAGAAAATTATTCACAGGTTTTTTCCTCTGGAAGAGTATTTCACATTTTTTTATTATGGTTGGTACAAGGTAAAAGTAATTTCTTGCATTGTCTTTCATTATGTTTAGAGTTGCTTTAATCTCTTAGGAATAATTTAGCAAAGAAACTTTAATTATATATTTTGAATATTATTTTCAGCAAAGGATCTATGGTATTTTTGCCTATTTAGGTCTGCTAATTTCTGCATAAGAAAAATCTGTATTGTAAATCTGTAAATCTGTATGTATTTTAAATACAAACACTGATCTTAAAATACACTTGTGAGTATGAACCTTTCATACATTGAAATCAAAAGAATAAGGGAAACCAAAAGTAATCGTCATAAAAGTAATATGGCATGGACAGATGAGTTAAGCCCTTTTCCTGTTGAGAAAGGGTCCGAGGAGAAAAAGACACCAACAAGGCATGAAGAAAGCTGGGACTTCCTTCACCAGTGAGCTTTTGGGACTGACCACCTTGAGCTTTCAAGGACCAGAGTCATCAGTCCTAATCAACATAGTATCAGTTCAGTGGTGTTACATATCACAGCTAAATTGGGATAGGTTTTTTAAAGAACTGGTTGTTTTGTAAGTGCAGTGACAATTACTGACAGGTTAATAACTAATCTTTGGCCATGTGCACTGTAAACACAGCAAAGAGTGAAGCCTGAAGTCTGAAACTCCACTAATCTGTCTTTCAAACATTACTGTCACAGCAATTCCTAATTCCCCGCTGACACAGAGACTTAGATTCGGGTGCAACAGCAGAGACTGCAGCAGTCAAATGCTGCCTGGTTTTCCTTAGGGGATTCAGCCTCTCAAGAGGCTGGGCGCTCAGTGATGTGCAGCAGGTCCCTCCAGCTCCTGCTCTGCCTGCACAAAGCACTGATGAAAGCACAGGAGCACCTACAAGTCAGGGCAACAACTCTGCAGCTGGAAAGAACGTGGCAAACAAAGACACATAAAGCTGACAGCATGAGACTTGTCAAGCCTGCATTTTTGTATTCCAAATAAAAATCTTTGCAATTATAAGGGAAAGCTCTAGCAACCTCCAGTACTACAACTAGTGCTTCACCCGTAATATTTTTATAAAGAGTGATAGTCATGGATGGTGTTTGTATTTCTTTATCCTTGAGGATGTGTAACAATTACATAGATATAGATATAGACAATACAGATACAGATTACATAGATATAGATATGTACACACTTCCATATATAGGTCTTTTAACTACCTGTTAAACAAGATGGCTTTCTATAGCAATAATTTCTGTATTTGGATTGAAAGTGATGCATCCTTCAGAATTCCCATTGAGTTCATAAGGCCATGGTCTCAACTCTGGAACTTCCTAAAATTCATTCTGCTATTATTAGATACCATTAAATCTGCTGACCACATAAGTACATTGTCTTATTATTCAGGCTCAGTATTCTGACATGCATTATAAACCCTGCAGTATCACTCAGTAATGGTTGCAGAGCAACTGTGGCAACATCCAAATAAAATACGAAAGAATAAATATTTTTATTTTCATCTTTAATATAAAGTCAAATTAACCTGAACATCATTCTGTTTTGTAGGTTAATAAAATACAAGAGAAATTAATTATTAACAAAAATAAATATTTATAATGCAGGCACACTGTAACAACAACAAATGAAAAAGCCTCTTAGTGGAAGCACTTGCCCTAAAGGGTAAGAGATATGCCAACCTAATAACCTCACCAGGGGTTATGAAAAATTTGCACATTGCCTGACAGCCTAAGGTAAAGTCTTATGGTAGCTCTTCAAGTGGATAAAAAGGAAAATGGAATGCAATGCAAAGTGGTACCGTTTATCTAAATCAATGGAGACATTTCCTACTGCATTGACCTTCACTGCATCTTGAGGAGCATAAAAAGCATTAAGGAACATTTTAAAAACACCCAAGGGTTTTCTTTATCTAGGTTTTCTCCCTGATCAAATAAACTGGAACTCTTTATTACAGATACTTCCCATATTTCAAGTTAATGTACATTTCTCTGCAGCACAGCCACCTAAATAATCTTAACACTTTTTGAGGGCCCTGACAGTCTCCCAGAAATGTCATATTCCTCCCTGGACACACATCCCTCAGAACAATAGCTGTGCCATGTCCCTTTGCACTGAAACTAACTGAAATGATCATCCTTAAGATGACCAAGGAACGGACCAGAAGGACCAATGTTTAACATCAGTGAAAGTACTGAAGGCTGGAAACCCCTGAGTGTGTGTAATGTGATACTGTATATGTGATAAAGCTCACCTGCATCTGTTCTCTTACTCAAGTGTTCATGAGAAATAATCCTACTGACAGAAGGGCCATCTCTCTTACCCAAAGCGGCAGAGAAAATGCTTACTCCTGGCTCTTTCCTCATGAAGACTCAGATTTAAATCAGGCAGCAGTAACACTGGCCCTTAAACAGACCTCCAGTAAGCCAAACCGGGCAAGTTTTGGAGCCTATACATCACCTTAGCACAACTGAATCATTCTCTGTTCAACCAATCCCTATTTACAAAGGTGTTCAGCATCAGAGAACATGCAGACACAAAATATAAAGACATGTTGCATTTAGAATAGTTACAGAGCTTTAGTCTCTCAACTCTTTGATGTTGATCCATGTGAACTAGCTTTTCACACCAGGAGAAAATGTTAAAAGCAAACTGCACACAGATTGCAGAAGTATTTCACCCTTAGTGCTCTTTATATCTGTAGGACTTAAAGAGCACTAATAAATTAGCAAGGCTTAAGTAAAAAAGACAATTATAAACCCACTTGTCCTTATTCCTACTTATGGTAACATACAGTACTGCAGTAAGCTGTGGCTCCTGACTACATGAGGTATATTCATTTCTAATAATTATCTTTGGTCTCTGTACTCTTTCCAGTTAACACAAAGCAGTCTCATTGGGCAATATTTCTAAGAAAGATGAAATACAGAATAAACAAAAGGTTATTTAAGATTTAAGTAATTTCTTTATCCATGTTCTCTCTTCTTGAATGACTCCTCACTTTTCCCATTAAAATATTGCTTGCATGTGAATTTGAGTCATTTTATACTTCCTTTTGCTTTCTTCCTAAGATCTAATGTTTACCTAGGTAAATACGTAGCTCCATTTCATATATCCTTTGCCAAATTTCTCAACAAATATGTACTTGGTTTTAAGCAGAAAACTGGTCCAAAATCTAAAGTAAATTAGCATCTTTCATGTAAAAAATGCAATGAGGTGTGCAAAGCCTTTCATTTAATACCATGGGGGTGATAGTATATCAAAAGTAAATTTTATCAAGTATGGGCTAGTGAATTTCAAGCTCTTTATGTTCTTCTCATACATAAATTATCAAACTTACCCACATGCTTTATGATTTCAAGTTCAATTCACTTGAATTTATGAGTTTCTGTACATGATTACCAGTTTCGGCACTGCTGCACTGTGTAATACTTATTTTAGTTCTCTGTAATTTTTCTTTACTATTCAGACATTTTTCCTTATTGGACTTCCACAGCAGCAGATTTATTCCTGAAGAGTATAAAAGACACATGTTTCTCTGCTTAATAAGTAAACTTCAGACAGCAATTATAATTGTCACTCAGATCACAAATTTATTCCATAAAACCTGACAACAGTATAGACCAGTGACAGATTAAATGTGTATCGATGACATTTATTAAAAGCCATTGATCAGAATATTGGAAATACACTGCCTTAAGATTTGTCTTAATGAATCATGAGGATTCATGTCTTCTGTCCAAATCCAACAAAACAGGGTAAAGATCTGTGTATCTGTGTGTCTATTTCTTTGCATTTCCTGCATCTGGTGTCTAAATCCAATCCAGAGAGGAGTTCTTGGGTTTTATCCTCTCTTCTCCTCAAAATTAATGCGAGTCTATACTATTACAATAGTAATATAAAGCACCTGACACCGGTAATCATTCCTTTATATTTAAAATATATGTAGCTGGAACAAGTGTGTGAGTCACTTGGCCCTGTTCCATGGCTGTGCTGCTGTGCTGGAACAGCTCTCCACCTCTCACACATACTGCATGTTTTAAAGCTGTCTGGTGTAACAGATAAATCTGGGCAATCGCCTATTCTGTAATGATTTCTCCTGACATTCTCAATTACGTTTTGGAGAGCCTTGAGTACAACATTTCCAGCAGTTCCCTCAACCGACAGCATAAATTTTCTTAAACTGCAACAGACTGCTGTGCAAGATTTATTTCCTGAGCAGTTAACTCTGGTTGCACCATCAAAAGCGGGAAGTGAAATTGCATCAAATTTCACCAGTGGTAATTAATTTTTTATTTTGAAGGGAAATAGTAAGACTTGAGCTACAAACAGAGAATAAGTTAATATAATCACAGCACAGAGGCATTTCTTTAAACTTCCTATAAATCAGTATGGAGTGCAAGCCATCATGTGAGAAGGTCACCATAAATATTACTAGGGTCCTTGATAACATTTTTGGTAAGAAGCTAGAAGTTAAAGAAAGCATGAAGACGATACTCTGGAAACACCATCTAACAGCAGGTAAATTCCTATCAACATACACACTTTTTACTTTAAAGGGAAACCTGGGTTGCTAGGGTGATAGGAACTTAGTGGATTTTAATCCTTGCATATAAAAGCTGGCATATTTGAAAACTCATAAACTGGCTCAATTTTTTTTTGGGGGGGGTGAAGAGGCATGTTTTTTGGGAGAAGGATCTTTAAAAAAAAATTCAATCTGAAAGCAGGTCATAAAAACAAAACACAAATCTACAAACACTCTTTTTTTTTTTTTCACTCAACTTAAAAAATACCCCAAACCACTACTCTTTAGAATGGTTATGTGTGACAACTTGTAACATTATGTTTCTTGAATGGCTGAGTAAGACACTACCTCTGTCCTAGTAGCTCTGAAGAGATAGAGAGTTGTCAGCTGTATTTCTACAAAAGACATACCTGTCCAATTCTCTTCCCACAAGAGACTGGAGCAAGAGGATGAGCAAGGGTATGAGCAAGAGAAGGAGCACTACAATTTTTTTAAAGGATCAAAGTACAAAATTAACCAGACAAACAAGAAATTACACGGAATAGATGACATTACAGATGACAAAAAGACTGGTGGGAAAGAGCTTTTACAAAAAAAAAGAGTAAACAAACACATTATACTGAGCACAAAATATAACTCACAAAACATAACTGTAACAAGGGAAAAAGTAACATTTCAGCAAGAAAATTACTATCCTAAACTGACTATTTCCATGAAAGGTCTTGAAGGGAAAAAAAACCAAAACAAACCCACAATGAAAACAACAAAAAAGATTGTTTAATAGCTGATTTAGTAAGGTATTTTAAGAATATATTTCCTACAGTCTTTCATTAAATTCCGAACTTATAGGAGGTCTCCTTTTGAAAACATTTTCAGTTCCATGCAAAAGCAGTCTGAACTAGAAAGCCAGAGGGAGAGAAAAAGAAAACAACAATAACAAAACACATGAGGAAACTATACACCCAAAGTGTAGTGCCAACAACTCCAATTTAAGTCAGTCTCTGTGCACTTGTGGTGTTATTAGAAAAAGGGAATCTTGCAACAAAAAGATCAAAGGCTTGGTTTTGAAAGTTGAACCTGAAATACTTTTGCTTTGGTATTCCCAACTATAAAACAAGATTAATAGCATCTCCCTCCCCCAGATAAGCTCCGGGATGATAAAGGCATCTATCAGGAAGTACTTGCATATCACAGTGATAAGTATTCTAGTTTTTACTACAGAAATAAAACACATTTTGGTACACAAAATAAGCAGACTGAGTTCTATATTTTCGCTGAAGGTATTTTTGGACCATGTTGGGCCCAGTTTAAATAAGTGCCTGTAGCCTCAACTACAAAGGCAGACAACCCATACATGGCCTCAAAACTGTGGCTTTCTGAAGGAAACAATTTGTAGGTGCACAAATACCACAGCTGGGAGAGCAGAGTAAAAGAAGTTACTAAAAAATCAGCTGATAGGGTTTGTTTTAGCAGTTGGGTGTAATTAAACCCAACACACAGAAGAGAAGTTCATACACCTTATGGAGTGTCACCTATACGTATCTCCAAAGTGGTGCTCATAAGCAGATTTCTCTGACTCTTTTTGAAATCTTACATTTCCTATACTTAACTGCTTTTCATTTTCCATTGCTCATCCCTGTTTCTTGCCCATAAAAACCACTTTATATTCTGCCTTCTTCCTCCTGCTTAGCGGCTGTCAGAAACCCTGAATTACTCACAGTTTTACCCTCTACCTTTCCCTTAGACTCTTCTCATCTTTCTTGAGAACTGGAACTCGTATTTAAATTTATTTGCAGGGTGCCAGCAGCTTCTCAAAGTTGTCAGCAAATTTTCTCATTCCAGTAAATGCAATATCTCATCCAATAGAGAAACTGATTATGTACCACACAGAGAACATCTGCCAGTTTAGTAGGGACACCCCATCTGCAGGAGAGGCGATTTTCTCCTCATTGAAAACAGCTTGGGTCTTCTAAGACTGAACCAATGAAAGTTATTGTTTCATCATAGGAGTCCAGTGATCTTATATAGAGTGTTATTGAATATTGTGACAAACTGTTCCAAGGAGCATACCCTGAGCTGCAAGAACAGAGAGCTTCCTACATTCTGCTGACTTGTTCCCTCCAGAAGCAGCAACTCATGTCAGTGATTAACAAGAACCTGGTGGAAACTCAGCACAGCTGGAGGCCAGCAAACTACAAGCTGCAGTGGCAACTGCAGTAAGTGAATTTAAAATTAGAGGCAGAACTCTTTAAAAAACAGAAGATGAGGGGAAAGAAGAAAGTTCTAATGCACTGTAATGGATCAAAAAAATGTTGTAAAACATTTCTACGCCTGTATTTATGGAAATTTCTCCATCAATCTTTAGTCAGCCTCTACTAATGCATGTTAACAACCATAATCTCTGTCTTCAATGGCAGAAAATTATACTTGTTTTCTTTTAACTTGTTCTTTAAAAACACTTGCATAAAAATAATTGTAGCACTTCCCCTTGAGAAGTTTGGGTGCAGAGGCTAATTGATGCAGATTTGTCTCAGAAATAAATATGTTTTCACTGCAATAATATTGTTTTAACTGCGTTTGTGCCAGGCCATAAGCATGGCAACTTTTTGAAGAGTTATATATTGCTCCATTATTCTTCAGCTTTAAAAAGAAAGAAAAGACCACTGAAAGAAAATAGTAACTTTAGCACAACTATTTTAAGGTTCATTGGCTTAAATTACACAATCAATACTCACATTATATTTCCTTTAAGCATATTGTCACTGACAACGTGATCATCACATTTGGCATCTGGCTTTTTTTGTTGTCCCACACAAAAACAGTATTTATGTGTTACTTGTATGTGTTTACAAGAGAAGGTAATTATCAAAAGTAATCCATAACAATCCCCCCAACATCACCCAGACTTCTTTCTGGAAGAATGACATCCTCTGAGATCTTCCAGGAATCAGTGCTATAATGGTAATCACTTAATTAATGCATGTAATATGCATCAAGAAAATTAGACACAATTTGGTAGCCAAGAGATTCTTTGAATAAGGGACCATCTGGAAGAGAGCAGAGGTAGTGTTGCCTCTATAGATGTTATGTACATTGTAATAGCAAGACAATGCCATGCACTTTTGGCTCAGTTTGAAGACCTAAAATTCAGAAAAAAAAAGCTGAAAACTATTCAGAGGAAACCCAGATGGATGACTTAAGATCTGTTTTCACCAAGGCAGAAGATCCATAGTCACTTCTGATGATAAAGGATTATAGTATAACTTGATCACAAGCAATCTGGGCAGAAAATCTAGCAGAGATTTCTGATAGCAAAAAGCATTTTAATCTAAGAGGTAGTTATAAAAAAACCCAATAGCTAGAAACTGACAGCTAGCTAAGTTCAGAAAAAAAGATGAATGCTTTTAATAGTGAGAGGGAATACTCGAGCTACTTTTCCAGGAATATACCTAATTCTTTGCATTTCACAGACTCTGAACTGGTTTTGAATGCCAAAAGTTCATACCATGAGGTAGAAATTTGATACAGAAACAACTTTTTAAGTTGTAAGAGGACACAATTATGTGGAGGTTGTACTATGAGGAAGCTCAAATAATGTAGAAGGCCATCATGGATTCCTACCACTTAGTCCTATGTACTGTCTGGAAAATGGAAATATTATTCTTTGTTTTGGAGAAATGTAATGTTGACTTGTGTAGTGAGGTACCAGAATAGGTTGCCCGGAGGAGTTGTGGATGCCCCATCCCTGCAAGTGTGCAAGGCCAGGTTAAGTGAAAAGCCTGGTCTAGTGGGAGATGTCCCTGCCCTTGGCAAGGGGGCTGGGACTAAGTGAACTTATCCACTCCTACACAACCATTCTGTGATTCTATGGTAGCAAAATTAGAAAGCTGCAGAGCATTCCTTACTCAGCTAGAGTGCTATTAATTGTAAGTATAACAATCTCTTATGAACTTAAGGTTGGAAACTGCTGTGAAGCCTACATTGCACTGTTTTGAGCTGCCTTTGCATATTGATTATGGTGGTTCAAACAAAATTGTTCCACACCCATGGAAACCTCTGAGATTTATTAAGGCAGAGGGATTGCTTATGAGTGGCAATGTCTTAAATGTGGTTTCCATTCCCTTGGGGCAATCTTCCTCTGACAAACAAAATACCATTTACTCCTACCAAATCAATTGCCTCATTTTATTTTCAGAACCTGTAAGTTTTAACTAGGTCTGTATTGAAGCTCATTTAGTCAGACATTATTATCTACTGTTGTATATCACTTAGCAGAGCAAGGCTCTCACCTAAGTAGATACCACTGCAAAAACACACATGAAAAGATGGTAGCTAAAATGAAAATATCAAAGCCAGGCTCTTCCCATTTGTTTTAAACTGCTGACCTGAATTTTATCACAAGAGACCAAATTCAAATACTAAAGTTCTTAAGTACTCCAAATGCCACCAATCTGTTAGCAGCATTAAAAAAAATACTGAAAATCTTATTCATATAAACTCATAACCTTGAACCCTAATTTTCAATTCAACACAAAAACCAAACTGATTTTTATTCTTATATACAAGAGAGCTAATTTTTTTTTTTTACCAGAAGGACACTGGGATTTTCCATTTCCAGTCCAGTGCAAAGTTCTACTGAAAAGCTGAAAATCCTTCAAAATCAAGGACCACATGAAAATGTAGACAAGCCCATAAACGTGGAAGACAAAACTGGCACTCTGAGGCCAACTCAGTGACTGTGTTGCTTTGTACAAAAGGTTACATTTTTGTATCCCTTTTCCAGCTTTCAAAAATGCAGAGATTCCAGACCACACCCAGCTAAACATTCCTGTCCTGATCTCCTCAGCCATGCTGGAGGGCTTCCAGGGAGTAGGAATAGAGAGGCATATATCTCAGAAGCAGAGCAGTCATCTTTTACAGTTGGGCTTATGCTCACCACTGCCAGACGTAATAGATCCAGATAAAATAGGGTACAAGATAGCCCACATTAGGAGCTGTTCACTGAACTAATATAATCTACACCGTGGCCAATGAGTGTGGAAGGCTAATAAGCATGAAGTCTATGACTGCCTTGTTAACCACCTGCAAGCTCTCGGATGAATGGAAGTAGGGTTCAATTTTTCTGCAAGGTTTTAACATCAAATTGCCTGGTATTGGATTTTGAATGCTTTGGACTCTTTATGTTTATGAATTTTTTATAAATGTTACTTAATATGCAAGTTCTATGAGATTGTCCATTATCTAGAGAAACAGTGTGATTTCTGATGGATATGAGCAATTTTGCTATACTCAGATAAACTGAAATACAGAGCTAGTCTTTTACCATATGGCTTACCCTCAGCCCTCATGTAACACAGATCTCTTTGCCCAGCAAAAGTACATGCTTTCACAATCAGCATCCCATCCATCCTGACAGCTTCTGAATCACAGAACCACAGCAGAGTTTGAGTTGGAAGAGACCTCTAAAGGTCATCTGGTTCAAACCCCTGCAATAAGCTGGGACATCTTCACCTAGATCAGGTTCCTCAGAGCAACTGTTGCTGTCCAGCCCAACCTCTGATGTCTCCAGGGATAGGGACCTTCTGTATGGGTATAACCATCTCCTCTGTTCCCCTTGTGCTCTGCTCTGTAGTTGCTCTTCTGGCCACAGCACACACAGCACACATGTCTGTTCTTCATGTCTATCAGACTTACATTTCACTGTGACAGGGTATTAACAAATATAATGTTTTGAATCTACCTTGTTTTGAATCTATCCTCCCTTCAAATAATGTAGGATAAAGATATCTAATGCAGAACTATCAGAGACAAAAAAAAAAAAAAAAAAAAGGG
>VZTN01004901.1:0-35344 GCA_013400515.1 Erpornis zantholeuca | reverse complement strand
AAAAAAAAAAAAAAAGTGGAGAGAAAACTAAGTCTTAAGTTAAGAATATAAAAAAAATAAAGTAAAAGATAATAAAAAAAGTAAATGCCCTGATTGGAAGTTTTCTACTCTGCTCTGTGCTCTGGATAACCCACATATCTTCCAAGGAGCAGAGAAAAACACAGTGTAGAGAAATTCACATTCGTTTCAGCAGAAGGTTAAAGGTCTTTGGCCTTTGTAGCAGAACATTCTGCAAAGCAGCCAGGATAATTATGGAGGGAACAGAGTAAGGATTCCTCCTTTCTAGGTCACTGAAGGATGCACCATCCCCAGGGCAGAGACAGATTTTGCAGGCAGAGGAGTAGAAAAGAACAGTGTTTGCAAAGAGGTAGATCCTGCAATCCAACTAATCCAGGTTTGCCATATCCCTTTGAACACAAACACAGAGGGCAGCTGCCCTGAGGATGCTCACGCACAGTGATACAGTGATGTCTATATGGTGACATATAGAGAAAATGATGATTTTGGTGCCAAGGAACTTCTGCAACTTGAGGTAATGGCAGCTGAATTTAGGCACCACTGTTTTGGTAGGTGTGCTTCTCACTGAAAATGCCCACTGAAATTGAGTGCTACAGGGAAATAGAAAAGAAATATGAAATAAATGGGCAGGCAGAGCCATAACATGTATGCACTGGACAGGTAACAAATGCTGCTATTTTAAAATTCTTGTTAGCATTATTGAGCAAACCTATAAAAAATAATAATAAAAAGTCGCTCCTTGCAAGATGCATCTACTAGAATTTTGTTCTCTCTCTAGAGAGTGATAAGCATTTTGCAAAATGAGCATATCTCTATGCCTTTTCATAAAGCCAAACTATTTCTAAGAATGGTTGGTTTTGGATATCACTTCCTAGCATTTAGAAGATTCCTTCTATTATGAAGCTTTAGCATGAGTTGCTGTACTTAATCTTTTTTTTCTTTCTTATGCTTTTTCATATCCATACTAGGCACTTACAACAATGAAGCTATAATCTATAATCAACAGCCCCAGGGCGTTGGTGTACTTTGCTCTTAGAATGGAAATAAAATTATATAGTCAAGGAAAAAAATAAATATTACCTAACAGTTATAATTTTTTGGCATTTTTATGCAGAATTTCTCTCTCAGATGGAAGAACAAACATCTGCTTCCTTTTCCCTAAGATGCCTCCTCTAACAACTTATCCTCACTAAGAGATCCTCACTACAAACATCAAGGAAAGTGGCTACTTTGCCTAGTCAGATGGCATTTCCATTCTTGCCCAAATGAATCCTTTATTTTCTTCAGGCTTATAGAAATCTGAAGAGATTTGGGGGAGTTTTCAGGAAAATTGCCTGACAGCATCATGTGAGGTCAATAATAGTCTGAATTAATGTTGGTGGCATTGCCTCTGACAGTCTCACCATCCTCTGGTACCAGCCAGTACCTACTAGATGTTGTTGTATTATTTGTGCTGATAAGAAACAGTAATTCCAAGGTAATTAGACACTCAGCATTCCGAGGTATTTAACAATGCCAAAATGAAAACAAACTTCACCAAGAACAGCCACCTCCTTCAGCAGACCATGGCAGCTCCCATTAAGAGTAGCTTCTGCAATTCTCACTATGGTGATTATGGTTCCTCCAAAAGTCAAGTCAGGCAACTTTATGCTTTGTCTCTGTTGCCTTTGTGCCTTCGAAATTGCAAGAATGGCATGTTATGATTGATCTGTCTCTTGGTACTACTGCTCCAAACCAAACCATCCTTGTTTCCGGGATCTGGGAATATTAATTGACCTTTCTAAGAATTAATCTTTAAAAATTGCAAGGTTTATGCCGGGCTTTTCACTAGTAATATGGCTGGAAGTGGCCTTAAAAAGGCAAGAAAATTTAAGTTTGTGTTGTGATCTATTTCTCACATAGGTTGTTCTCATTGATTCCCACTGGAAAGTAGTAATATTACCAGAATTGTATAGCAAATAAGGCACTGATTTTACCAGCAGAGTCAAAAGAACTTGTGGAACAGCAGAATTCAGGAGTGGCATTTGTGTCTAAAAGCAGCAAAAAAATCCATTGTGTTGGCTGTAAGCCAACATTTGATTTTACCTACTTGCTACCTGTAATTGAATAAAGACCGAGATGTTTATGCTGCTTTGTTTTTTGAAAAAGGCAAAAGGCACCAAACATTTTTTTTTTTTTTTAACATTTTTTTAACATTAAGAAAGTTGGAGAAGCTAGACAAGCCTGAGAGGTTTTGCTATTACTGAATTGGACCACATGATTAACAACTAGATTTTCCCTGATTATTCAAAGAAATTGAAGCTCATATATATTGTTAAATACTGAGTGTCCACTAATACCTATCTGAAAGTGAATTGATAAAAATTTCATTAGGCTCTTAGTATAAAAACTAACAGGAAATACATTAGGAAATGCCACTCATCCAGGCAGTTTTGAGTGAGCTGCTGTCTTTCTTCTGATGGATAAAGCATTCAAACCCCAAGTGACAACTCTTCCCCACAAAACTATTCACCAAATGCAATTACAAGTGCAAAAATCACTTATAGTCTGGATACTATGTGGCTAAAGTACGACCTCGTCTTCGAATATTTTTTTTTGCTAGTTTTGAAATGACTCCAAGATAATCTTAACTATCGCCAATGACTGAATCATCTTTCTTCTGTTCCTCAGCTATCCACCAAAAATCATCGTTTCATGATGCTCACACACTTGATGGCAGCAGTGAGATCACTCTATAGCTGATCTGTTAATAGCTATGTAACCCCCTTTCAGTGCTCCGACAGGATTGCCATTTCTCTGGTTTTCCTCCCTTAAAAGCTCCAGTTGCATTCTCCAGCACAATCCATAATCTGTTCATCTCTACAATTAAAATGGAAGTAAAATAGGTCAGCTATTCACATATTCATGGCTATTTAAAGCTTGTCAATCTCTCTCATATAAACCTGCCTAATTTTCCTGCATGCAGTTCACTTTAATGGAATATTATCTATCAAACCATAGCTTTACAGGAGTTTTTTTATTCCTTTTGTTAAAGGAACTTGAGAATTCAAGTTTTTTTTTTTCTTTTAATTACATCTAAAATTTTCATCCATCATTCATCATCACCTCGGTCTGTTTTTCTTTTATGAAAAGTGATTGTATAAAAAACTTGCAATACAATCCTGCAGGCTTGAATTTTACTTGCATAGAATTATTGATAAGAACAGTGTAACATGTCCTTCTGATAAAACATGTTTTTTCAGAAACCGTGCTTATTCATTTATTAGTAATGATAAAAACAGCCAGGAGCTGTATTTTTTATGCCTCTGTGTAAAGAACTAACTGCCTCAAGGCTAAACATTGCCTACAAAATGTCTTCCCCTCTGGAAAGTGGCAACATCTTTATGCTAATGATTAAAAATATTCCCTGGATCTATTTCTGAATTTATTTGAAGATAAACTTTTTTGTCCCTTTTTTTTCTTTCCACATTATCATACTTCATTCATAAAGAAAATCCCTGTAATGAATCAAGTATGTTATAAATCACACCAGTGTGAAACATGTCAGAATTAGCTCCTACAATGTCAATGGAGAATACACCATTATATAAGAAAAGAAGTATCAAAGTGTCCTATATAACAGCAGCATGGAACATGGACCCAAAGAATTACAGGTTTTTAGCCATTCTTTGAACTGTTGCCTTTAACAAATCCAAACAGAGGAGGCAAACCAATATTTTGGCCAATTCCTAAGCACAGATTCAACCTGAGTACGTTAAGGGCTTCTCCCAGACATCATGTAAATCAACTGAAAAACATTTCCTTGCAGAAATAACTCATTTATAGAACTACTGTTGCATATTGCAGAATATACACGTCTTCTGCTGTTATCAAAACTCATTAGACACACAAAAGCTGGAGACAAACCAGTCAGTCCTATTGTAGCAGCATTTCCCAGCACTGTCCCACCCAGAAGTTTCTGATCAGGTCTAGTTAGACTTATCAGCTTTGCAAAGGCCTTTTCAGAGTTGCAGGAGAAGAACACAATACTAGAACTGTTACTCTTATTCAACCCTATCAATCTTTTCTCTGAAGGCTCTGAGAAAAAGAAAAAAAGAAGGGTAATTTACTTATTAACAACACTATAGATTCACGTACCTGGCGAAGAACTGAATTTAACTACGGCCTCACATACTGCAAATATCATCCAAATTTGAGCAGGTGAAGGGGAAGATAATCCAACGATCAATCTGCCAACAAGCCAAAGGTTTTAAGACTTCCCACTCTACTATGGGATTCCTGCATGACCTCATTAAGCTCACAGGACTACAGCAGCCCATGTCCCGCAGCAGGGAGGGCCAGAGGGTCTGGAAGCTGGTAAACTCTTACAGATGTGGTGCCTTTTGGCCTGAGAAGCTCAGCCAGCTGTGCTGCACTGCCAGCAGCCATCTGAGAACCAACCCCACAGCATGAGCAGGCAGTCCTAGTCTGCTTCCCGCAAACAACCATCACCAGCACCTATTTATTGCTAATATTTACATTAGAAGAGCTCTGTATTAAAATCATGCTTTATTCTCACTTCATACAGTAAGGAGAGAATAACAGTTTTCTCATCATTTGTTGATACACATTTCAAACTTGTCCTTGTTTCTTAGATCATAATCTTGAATGTTGCAAGAGTTATGCTTTTGCCACCATTATGATCTGTTAATAAAAGGCTACTGCAGGGAATGTGAAGTTTTCCTAACTTACAACATCTGTCACTTTGAAGAATCAAGGGCAAAAATACTGTTAGCAAATTTATTCCAGCAAACACTTGTAAAAGAGACTCTAAACTACAGTGGCCTTTAAAAACAAAAATAAATAATTTTAAGCACCTACTTATTCCCTAAGATGCATATTTCTTCTATACTCTCTGTCTGTTGTGTGCAATCAACTAAATCTATTTAATTATTTACCTATTTAGTAGGCAAAATATTATAATTTCAAACAAATCACAACCATAATTCACTGCTTATTTACAAAATTTCTGTTCTATGGGACAAACCTGGCTGTATTTTGGTATCTAAATATACATACTATGAATACTGCATTATTTATAGCCAAAAGGGAAAGAAATTCAGGTTATGGTTATAATTTTAAATAGACAGGTTTTATTTACTGGTGTTTTATACATTCTGTATACCCTAGCACTATCTAACATCTTCCAAGAACATATTTTTCTTAGACTTGATGGAATTATATTCTCTGAGTGTTTTTTCCCTCTGGGACACTGAACATAAGCCAACAACTCACTCTGAACTGCTGAAGTTGAATACTACCTGAAGGGATGTGCTGTCCAAAGCTTGGCAGAAGCAACCATTTGCAAGTTTTTATGTCTGATATCTTGTCCAAAATCCAATAAGGCCAGTAATCACCTGGCCTTCAAAAACCTGCTTGTAGATGAGAGAAACAAGGTAGATTCATGAATGTTTCAGAGAATTTGGGCTTAGCTCGAGACCAGATTTCCAGATCTCCTCACTCCAGCTTTGTATCAAGTCTGCAGAGCCTGGAAGAGTTTTCCACTGATACCACCAAGGGTTTGCCTTTGAGACAAGGAAGACATGCATGTTGATCCTCCACCAAGAGCATGAAGAAAGCACATCAGACCTCGTCATTCTGGAGACATGCTTTAATCTTTTCCAAAAGCTGGGTTTCTCAACTCCCTCTGCTACTGGCTTCTTTCCAGTTACCTGGTGCAAAACTAGAACCTCTGGAGACATTAAAAGAATGTTAAATGAAGATACATTTCATTATAGGGCAATTCAAAACTGAAGTACTCACTTTGTAATATGAAGTCTGTAAGACTGAAGTCCTAAATATTGATTTTGTATTCATTGTCATTGACAGAAGCAATTCTATTTTTGCTGAATGTAATAAATATGACTTTAAACAGAGTAAGGCCCTTTCAGCAAGAAATTTTACATATATCTGTTTATAAGCCTAAAATTAAAGCTGCTAAAACTGAAAAGAGAAAAAATAACCAAGGGGGTTTTCAAAAATTTAAAACTCTATCATGCATAAATGGATCTCATCAGCAAAAGTAATTTCCCTGCAGAAAACACTCCATCTTTTGTTTTATGTAAGTTAGCAACATGAATATTTCATTCCTAGTGAAACTGCCGTTACCCTTTTGCATTTCATAGCTATGCTTGGTGTCTCAGATACATAAGCTTTTTTTTCTCACTTTGCTGTTCAAGTCTATTGCAATTACAGGCTTTGCCATATCTCAGTAGATAATGGAGTTTGGAATCTGATATTAGCAGCAACTACATCCTTTGTCCCTAGCATCCCCTCTAGAAAGTAAATGGGAAGAAAGGAACATAAAGGACAAACCACTGCACAGAGGATAATTATTCTCAAGATACCAATCACCATTTGGAAGGCACATCAGGTATCATTGTCCTCAAGTAGTTTAGGATTTTCCCAAAACTACTGTCAACCTTGGCAAAATTTTACAATTAAAAATGTAGTAAAAATGACTGCACTGCTTATCCACGTTAGAACAATGGCCCAAATGAATGCTGAACTGAATTTACCTGTGAGATGTATATCAAGTCCAGGACAAGAATAATAAAAAGAATCAATACAGTGGATAACCTTGTATTGCTGACAGCTCTTGCACAAAACTGTGACCAAAATGGGTTGCACAAGAATACATACCCTATACAAGCTTGTATTTTAAATGAGTTTAATCTCAAGAAGCTTAAAAGTAACTTTTTCAATCAAGATAAAAACATGAAGAGATAGACTATTTGACCTATATGTAGTTCCATTACCATTGCAAATTTTTGTCTTTGAGAGCAATTTTATTTTAAATTTCGTACTCAGCATGTCAGAGTCTGACTGGCTGATTTTCTTGTTTAGTGTTGTTGAGGTTTTTTCAGTCATTTTACAGGATTGTTTTTTCCTTCAAGATTGCACATATCTGGAAAACAGTTGTATCATGTATCAGATCTTCCATCTAAACAGGAATATACTTTCTTCATTAAATGCAACAGCCTTTTGAACTGTGGGAAGTGAGGAGCATTACTGAGGCAAAATGGCCAAGGGTGACATAATTTGAATCATACTGCAAGGCAGGCCACCATTCTAGAGACCACACAGGAAGAGTCTACATGATAAAAAAGATCACTCTACAATCGTAACACCACAAGCCAGCAAGAAAAAGATTTCGCCACCTTTGTTACAAGATCGTCAGGGGAGATTCGTGCTTCAGAACACCTGAGTCTAATCATGCATGGAGATAAAACCAGCCACTGTCCAATAAAAGTCATCTGGTAACAAGAAGTACTGTGTATAAAACATGACTGAGATCACTGGTGAACGTCCAGGTTTCCCTACTGCTGAATTTCCAAACACTTGAGAGGTGAGATACCTTCCAAATTAGTTCTCATGTTATTTTATTTATCTACTTTTTTCTTCATCTTTTACATTAAGTTTTCAAAATTGTTTATTCTGAGTATGAAAGCATTTGCATAGGCAAGGACTCACAATAAAGGCATTAGGAGAAGAGCACCCACCCCATGCTTAGAAAGCTTAAAAATTGTCTCAAAGACATTCATCAGTGTTTGTGCCCTGTTCCACAGTGAGAGATTTACAAAGGCAACAAACCTGTCATTTGTGATTTCTGGCAAACAAGAACTGCAAAATTCAGCTTTTAACTAAGTCATGAGTTCAACAAGCAGTGTAAAAGGGAGAGTTTAACAATACATAAGGCAGAAGTTTTAAAACCTTAACTGGGTGGGAGAACACATGACATACTAGAGAATTTACTTTGGTAATAAAAATTTAACTATTGCAGAATCATAAACTGATTTAGTAGAACTACTTTGTTTTAGAGTAGTTTACATGCAAGTTATTACCCATCCCTGTGAATCCTGCTCAGCGTTAGGAAATTTCTGACCCTATAATATAGCTCCATCTTTAGTGTGGTGATCAACATTTGGCCTACTTTGGAAATTACTATGTTTTCACATTAAAATATTATGGAAATTTATCACATGCTTGCTTTGTTTTACCTTATGAGGTCCTAAATCATTATGGATAAAAATATGCTGAGTTATATCTCAAATGGCATTCTATATGGACCAAAAATCATTACAGATATTGAGGGTATTAGCTAGTAAGCCACATGTCTCTTTAGCTTTCCCTCTATTCATCTACTCCAATTTGTCTTTAATTCTTCTGGTGTCCTTAACCTCATTAGTGGTTGTAGGGATTGAGAAATGTACTTCATTAGAAAGGGTAGTAGAGGCATATAAATACCTAATCACCCCTCATTTGAAAATTTCAAAAGGCAGCTGACAAGAAAGGACACCAGAAAACAGTTGCTTTGTCCTCTATAAAAAGTTTTTATATAACTTATTATTACTGGGGGATGTCCCTTCTATGAAAGATGCTGAAGATATTCCAGAACATAAATACTGGATGATGATGACAAAAGATAGCTGATGACATTTATAAATTAATTAACAAACGTCATGTAGAACAAGATGTTGGAATTCCTATAGATAGCCCAAACTTTGTAGATGTCCGCAGGGTCTTCTGTATTTCAAAAATCACAAAATCTTTTAGGTCAACTGTCTTCCCACCCTGCAGTAGAAGCTGAATTAGGACTAGAAATCTAATTTTCTAATTGCAGATGGAGTGAAAAAAAGAAATATTTCCTTTTTTTAGTTTGTGTTTTAATATTAGAAGGTATCTGTTTTCAACCTAAAATCCTAGACAAATAAACAATAATTGGCCAAAACTCATTTTTGCCTGAAGTTCTTGTACTATCTTGCTTTTAAAGACAACTCTGTATATAGGACAAATTATCAGTGAACATATGCTCAGGCATAGTAATGCTTATGGAGAGAGATGATTTTATAGTTCCTTCAAACTCTGATTTCCGTCTTCGACTGTAGTTTAATAATACAGCCCTAAATCAGTGCTATTTCCTGTATTTTAATGTACAACATAAGAAAAAAGAATGGCATAACACATAAATAGTCTTGTGCTAATACTAAAATCTATCAGTGAAAGCAACAGAGTCTGTTTCAAAGTGGTTGCTCAACTTGTTCATTAAACCATATTTCAAAAAACAGCTCAATTTTTTTATCAGGCTCATATTGCTTTATCCTCTTTACCTTTCATGGCATCAAATTTAACAACAAATATTTTACACAATCATTTAACTGTGTTTTTCAGAATGTAGACTCAGATAGAAACTAATGCGAGGAAATTATTTTCCTAAGGAGTTGGATTGTTTCCTAATTGTTTATTATATACGTATTCTCTTGCCAGAAATCAAGATTTAAAATTCCATCTTCTTCAACACTTTAATGTTGTTTGGATCTCTGAAGCATTTATATTTAATTTCACAGCAGTGTTACAATTCAAGTGCTATGTTTTAATGTCTGCAGCAGCCAATTGTTGATTTATTTTCTTTCAGGCAAAATGCAAATAAACTCTTAAGAGGTTTGCTCACAACCCTTGTGTTTGAGTTAATACATTTGCAGTGAATAAATTAAAAGAAGTCCAAATATGACTTTTGAAGGCCCTCTTGAATTTAAAAACTCCATCCAGTTAAAAAAAAAAAAAAGTTATTCAGGACTTTTTCTATGAAAAGTAACTAGAAACAAACTGACAGGAACTTGGGTTATTTCCAGTATAGGTTTATGGCAACCACAAACTCTGAGGGCGTGGAAACAAGCAGCTCTAGTGACCCAGCTCTTTTTTGAGCTCTCCCCTAGAATTCCATTCTTGGCTGTGAAGACATTCCTGTAAACCATATTCTCCAACGACCTCAGAGCTAACTGCCCCACGGAGCAGCCCAGACAGGACAAGCAGATGTTGTCTTTGTCAGAGCATTCACCTTCCTGCTGAAAATCTCTTAAAATCCATCCCTTCTCTGCTCCATTTGCTGTGGTCAGGGGCTGCTATGACTGAAGCACAACAGCTTGGGATGGCAGACTTCAGAGACAGAGGAGCATACTCAGCACTACCCAGCAGCAAAAAGAGGGAGTAACCAGACTAGGTCCTCCTGGGCTCAGGAGAACATACTTCTTTTCTGTAGATTCCAGATTCATGGATCCCCAGATATGCAAGACCGACCTACACTGGAAGAAACTACAAAAAAAAGGGAAAAGACTGGATTTTTAGGAGTTACCAAGCTTCAGGATCAGGCTACAGATTTTAAAGATAATCAAGATGGTAATGGGCCAGGTTTAACAAGTTAGAACAATCTCTTAGGGTTAATTTCCATCAGAGAAACTGTTAAGAAGGACATAAACATTTTTTAAAAGCATAGATGTACGTAAAAATTGATCTTGGAGGGGTGAGAGAGTCAAAAGCAACTTTTTTAAATATCATATTTGCAATAACAGTTATTTTCCAATCAAAAATGCTTTGCCAAATCATCCAGATTTATTAGGATGAGCTTGATCTTTCAAATAAAGCAAGGAATTTGGAAGTTAGGAGGTTTGGGTTTTCTGACATATCTCTCTCTTGAGAATAGCAAGAAAATTTATCTCACTTTTAAGAATTTCAGCTTTTTCCAATGGCATCTTGTGAGATGATTTAGTTTTTATAAGATTCACTAACACCCAAGAGCACCATGCTTCACGGAAAGATATTTTTAAAACCTAGTCAATACATCTGAGAACCACCTGCATCAGAAATATTTCAAATATTTATTTCTTTCTGCACTATCTTGCAGCTCTAACACAACAACAAACCTACAAGAACACTTGAAGAGCAACTCTGCTCTTATTGGAATCAATTGAAAGAAGTGGGATGAAGTTTTAAGGTAACAATGCTATAATGAGCACCAGGTACTGCAGAGACAAGCAGTTTTCAGATTTCAAATCATCTTGAGTCAAATTGATCCATAGTACACTTCTCTATAGTTTGAAAAGCCTGTTAATGCTCTGTCTAGAGGGTTGAAACTGGTCTTTCAATTTGTATTTACTCAATTAGTTTTCATTTTACAAAAAAATTTTAGTGTTTTCCCATATACTTTTCACCCAAGAAAACTTCTTCTTTTAGACAAATTGTTTTCTATTTGGAAATGTAACCATCTTTATAAAAAAAGATAGCTACATGTTGGAGGCATAGCCTGAAAATTTGTTATTTCTTAGAGGAAGAAGCATAGATTATTCCAGAAACTATGCAAATAATTAGTTGGATTTTTTTTTTAAGTGAAAGGCATTATTATTTTGTATAACAAATTTTATAATGAAGACAAGAATTAACTACTCTGCAATACATGCAGATGGTTGTTAATTTCATAACTTCCACCTTCTACTTTCATGAACATTGAAATGTACTCTGAAACATGAATTACACTTTGGTGTTTACTAACCAAGAGGATTGTATCAAAAAACTACATATTCTCATATCCTTGCTAGAACAGACTAAATAAGAGTTTGTACCTGGGCAAAGGTAATTCATTTGCAAGTGAATAATCACAAATCATGGAGGAATACTTCAATTTTTTTGCTTAACTCTTCCTTTGATCTTTATCATAAATGAGAAATTATCTTAATAATTCTTTAACAGTGTTTATTTTGACAAAGGAATATGTGTGGTCAAATGACATTTCAGTAATTAGTATTACTTAATCCTCCCTTTTCATTTTGTGCATTTTATGCAGTATAAAAGCTGAGAATTCTTGAGTCAGACTAAATTCAAAGCAGAAAAAAATCACATTAAACAAGTTTCACCCACCAAAAAAATGCGATGGAAAAGATATCAAGAACTGAGGAAAGGATTTTACATTTTGTTCATATTCCTTTTATCGATAAACTATTGATAGCTCAGTGCAATATAAAATATCAGTATTATAAAATACCTATCTAGTGTAGTACCTTGTCCAGTGACCTCCAATATTTCTGGATCAAGTCCCTTGGCAGCCCAGCACATCAGACTATCATATTTTTTAAATTTCATCTCCAGTCTACCAAGATCAGTGATACAGGAGGAACATCTCTCTTCTGAAACTGAATACCAGCATTCAAAAGACACTAGACCTGACATTAAATGAAGAAACAGCAGCTTTGCTTCAAGCAACTT
Organism: Erpornis zantholeuca; assembly: GCA_013400515.1. Classification (NCBI taxonomy): domain Eukaryota; kingdom Metazoa; phylum Chordata; class Aves; order Passeriformes; family Timaliidae; genus Erpornis; species Erpornis zantholeuca. The sequence continues at coordinate 23,251 of VZTN01004901.1, read as the reverse complement.
GTTATCTTTCTATATTTGAATTACAATGCTGTAAATAGTAAAGCTTCTGGGTAGAAAAATGGTCACAGCAAATCCAGCCTGTAAAAACTGGATTGATCACAAATTAAGAAGAAATTTAGTAAAAACTGGAAACTAACGAGAAAAACACACACATTCTTCAGACTTTCATCTGGGTTCAAAAGGAATCACACATCTGCATCATCAGAATGATCTCAAACGTCAACAGCAACCTTTTCCTTTCATCTGCCTAACTTGCAGGAGAAATGTCTCAGTTAATTTGTACTTTGATTCACAGTGGCTCAGAAGTCACTGAGAGTTGAGCACACATTTAGTTATAACAAGGTAAAACTAACTCTCCTATCTCTATCCATATTCTCCCTTTTCTCTTTTCACAGAAGAATTGTTGACAAGGATTACCTCTTCCTTAGTGTATATTTTAGTAATCATACTAAGAATTCAATCCTAACTGTAAAACTCTCTGCTTTCAAAATTTCAGCCAAAACTTCCTTCTATCCTTGTCAATCAAATGATATAACACTGTTCCCCAATTGCTACCAGAATCCTAGGCAAGTGACAGAAGTGACATTTCAATGACATGGGCATCTTTACTTTTTTATAAGCTAATATGAAGAAGAATCAGCTGTTGTACAGAAGACAGAACATCTGGTGACATGGGCCAAGTTACAAGTACTTACAGCTTTTGTCTTTCATAATCACCTTGATAATCAGAACACTCAAATTTTGGAATTGCTTTGACATGTTTTTGTTTCAATTCTTTACCATGAAATGCACTCCAAAGACTCCCAGTGACATTATTCACCAACATCTTGACATGATGTAACCATGATGGGTTTGCATCACTGACATCTCTACAGGCTTGGAGGAGCATTTCATCTGACATTGTACTATCACGTCTGTGAATTCACAATGATGTGCAGAAGAGATGTTGTGATAAAAAAAATGTAGCTTGCTGGAGTGATTAAGAAATTTTCAGCACTATAAAATGGAATAAGGAAAAATAACATGGGTTTTTTTAACCTCAACTATTTATTTTTAATTAATGCAGAAAAACCTTATCTATGCTTACGGACTAGACTTATAAACTAACCCAAAGCATACAAAACTACAATTGCATGCAGATGTTTCATCAATTTGAATTATACATTAAGATTTCCAACACTGTGGAACTTGGTCACCTCAAAATGGGACTTCTAAAAGGCACGATTCATAAAAACATGCTGCAGGTACATGAACAGAAGTGCAAGAGACAAACACACTTGAAAGGTTTTGTGCTGTGTGGTTTTATTTAGACTGTAATGCCTTTCTCTTTTAATGATCCAAATTCTGATTGATTATAATTATTATGATTACATATTATTAAAACCCTGACTTGCATATTCCAGTCAAACATAGATATATGGGCTTGGGGTTTGTTTATTTTTCTTTTAAAACTAAACTAGGGTGACACTTTTCCTCTAAGAATGACAAAGGGAAAGGCCCAAATTTTTGACTATAACTTTACAAAATTCACTCAGGGTGTAGGAAAACCCTACTAAAGCTTCCTCCTCTCTCTGAAACACATTCAGGTGGTAGCTGAGGGTGTTTTTCAGGAAAAAAGCAAGAAAATTAAAGCAGTTAACCCCACACCCTGGTGAGTTGTCTCCATGCACAAGGTGTAGGATTAAGGAAATGGGGAAATGAGGTGGAAAAAGCTCTCATCATGCACTTGATGGCTCAGCTGTGGGAAGAACAGCATCTGCTGAGCATATCCTGGGCAACTTTTCTGGATCGGCCTCATCCAATGGGATGTATGAAGGCTACCACATGAGATGTATGAATGTTACTACATTTGTGCACACAAATGTGCTTCAACATGCAAGGAGTGTGGGGTTCTCTTCAATAACCCCAGCACAGCACTCCAGTCATCTGGAGAACTTTTACTCAAAAACTGGCAGCATGAGACATCATCTGAGCAGGAGCTCTCACTCCCTTCCGAGGGTCATAATTTCAGATTAAGACACTAAAGCAAGACTTAAGCCCTTAAGGCATTTTTTGTAGCATGAGCTCTAATTGCCTATAAATCCTGCTGTGTTACCTGCTTGACATGTAAAGCTTGTCTATAAATAAAAATCTGCTTTAAAATCCATATTCCTGCATGGCACTGAACTGGAAATAAAGCAGAGTTTTGTGTTTGTCTTTAAACTCCAGCTTCAAAAGAAAACACTTTCAAGTGGGGCATCTTGTCTGATTGTTGAGGTTTTTTGGTGGGACCCAGTAAAGTGGTGTATCAGTAGTTTCCATCTTTCTCTCCCCTCCTTGGAATTTATAGATCACAGCAATAATTTATTGCGCTGTGACTGAGAGTCCATCATGTACTAGAGATCATCTCTCCTGTGATTTGAAACCACCTACACAAGTGCTTTAGAGCTATTTCTGAGATTCCTTGAGCTGCCTTAGCGTGTGTGAATCATGAAGCCAGTGAAAGTTTTATAAAGTTTCACTGTTCTTAATTTTTTAATATTTTTTTAATATATTCTAGAACAAGAGTCTGGGTCGTCGGGGGGTACACAGAGAGGAGCACAGCTGAACCATCTGGGGCAATGTTGCTGTCAGCTGGGACACCAGCCCCAATGCTCTCACACACCATGGCATCCTCCCAGGCGGTGTCATGAGCATGATTGGTCCACATAGCTTACAGAGGAAGAGAGAATAAGCTGGATTTTAGAAACAATAATGGGCCACAGAGCACAAAAAAAAAAAAAAAAAAAAAATCAAAACATTTCTGATGTTCAGTAAAACAGCCTCAAAAGGAGAAGTCTGCTCCCACAAATATTAGACAGCCCAGTACCGTCTGAGCATCCTGGGTGGCAGGAGCACACCACTGGTAATTCTTCTCCTTTAACATCATCAGGAATCTGGTGTCCTGACCTAGATCCTGAGAAGGGTTTCGCCATCACCAGATGTCCTTGGCTTGGGATAACTGACAACAGCCAGTACCTGACATACTTTTCTGCTCCTGTAAAATAAAGGATCTAAACTGCACAGATATTACTGTTCTTAAAACAGTCTGTACGACTACTCTCTCTTCTCTCTGTGCTTACAGCACTCATGTAGTTAAGACTAGGCACAGGGATACCATCTACAAAATGCCTCATAAAATTGTGCTTGTACCTGTCTATGCAGAGAGAAAGGCAAGTGGAGCAGAAACCAGACTTTTATTTATAAAGTTCTTTACGTTTATGCAGGAACAGTTAAAATGAACATAACCACTGTAGTGGATTCTACTGTTGAGGCATCTAGGACAGCAAGAAATTAAAAAAGAATTTATGTGTCCATGTTTCAGTCATGTGAGCCACTCAGAGCTGTCAATGTAAAAGATGAACCCTCTGTTTTTCCAGGAAAGAGACCACCAACGCATAAGAGGACTCTATATCTGGACTTTACTAGATATCTTGGCTGAAAACTTGGATTAGAATTGTGTGGACAAAAGAGTTTGAATTTTAGAGACACAGGCCTGTGTCAACATGGAAAAAAGGTACAGGGAAAAATCAACCACATTTTAAAGAGGCTTATGCAGACCAAAGTAATACTTAATTATTTGAACAAATTAAGATTTTTATGCCATCCTCCCTTGCCTGCTTCTGTTTCTTTGAAAACATTTATAAGAGGATAGAAAACAAATTTGAGCAGAGAAACCTCAGAGAACAGCACTTGCTAGCACACAGGCTGTCAGAAACACACTTCTTTGACCAGGACAAAAGAAAAATGTTCACATTCAGTTTTGAAAGTGTTATTTAGCAGTCATTATTTTAAGTATTCTTTTTTCTACAATATCAGAATCATATTCTGAGCACTGAGCAGAAGGCCATCCACATCTTTGTTATTATCAAAAAAAGTGTTAATGGCTTAAGGCTAATTGTAATGCTAAATATTTTTTTGTTTTTTCGTAAGTAAATGACATTCATGCCATGTAGATGAAGGTTCAATCTACCACACTATAATATAAAGATGCTGTATAACTGCATTAGCTGCAACCAAAAAGCAATAATTAGGGTTTTAGATTCTGCGAGGCTTCTTTCAGCCTTGAAGAACTTGTCTGGAAGGCTGTTGAAACCTATTTCTTTTGATAAAATAAGAAACTTGATATAATTCTAAAAGGCACTCTAAGTCTCACTTCCAGAACTAGGTCCAGTTAAAATTACTGCCATAAATTAGATCCATCATCTCAAACTGGGAATTCTCATTCTAGGATCCTCAGAAAAGTGTAGGACAAAATCCTGCAGCTGAACCATACAGGGACCCCAGCAGCATTGGATACTTCCAAGGAATACTAATAGCAAGCATTTTACAATCTCCCCAACAGCTGAAACTCCTTCATGAGAATTTAAGGGGCAACTTTAAAAGCAATAAAAACTACAAACGGAATTCACACATGGATTATTCACAAATAGGAAAGAATTCTCCATTAGTCAAATTAATCATTCTTTCCAACTGCTCACACAGCTCTCCAATATTGTTTTCTGCCATCAGTCACTCAGAGTGCACCTGTGGGCAACCATCCTGACAGGGCTATTCTTGCTGCTCTGCTGTGGAGATGATTACCTCCTCTAGTAATCATATCCAGTAACTTGAAAAATAAAAGTAAAGTCACCTTACAATCAATCATTGTCGAAAATTTCCTTATCTTTATTATAGATTAATATGACTGTGACCTCCAAGCACTGCTCCAAGTGAAATACAAGAAAGAAGCCTCCTGCATGAACACTGTTTGACTTGCATACTTGTAACTTATTTAAAAATCTGGACAGAATATTAATGTGACAAGGTAAGAAGCAGCTGAGCATGTTAAAGCGTTAATGCACCTGTCTCACTTCATAGAAGTAAAGTGACACTTTCGGATGGCTCAAGTGGGTGAATAACCCACTATGAAAGGAAAACCTCTGCTCTGCTAGTTTATGTCACAGGAGTCATAGCAGGTATTAATAATTGAAGAACTGCATTTGTACAATTGTCTGATTTTTACATGTCAAAATTTCAGCAACAATGGAATATGAAACAATTTAAGTAATGGAGAGTTAAAAAAACACTGATACAGTTGACTGAGTATAAATCACAGAATCACAGAATGTTTGGGGTTGGGAGGGGACCTTGAAGACCTTCTGGTTCCAACCACTTGCCATGGACAGGGACACCTTCCAGCTTGTTCCATTCAAACTGACCTTGAACACTTCCAGGGTTGGGGCGTCCCCATCCTCTCTGAGCAACCTATTCCAATCCCTCCCCATTCTCACAGCGAAGAGTTTCTTCCTAACATCTAAATTAAATCTATCCTCCTTCAGCTTATAGTCATTATCACTTGTCCTACCACTCCATGACCTTGTAAAAGTTCCTGTCCATCTTTTTTGTGGATCCCTTTCAGGTGCTGGATTGCTGCTATTAGTCTTTCTTTGTTGCCTAAGAAACTAAGTCACTCTGTACAGTCTGTAAAGTATAAGAGTGTGAAAAATATTCACCAAATCTAAACAGTTAGCATAGCTCTATGCTAAACAAAATCCCTGTGTTCACACAAATATATATCTCAAGAATAGATACACATTCTCCAGGGTTAATCTTAGAATTCCCATTCATTGTTCAATATCTGCCCCACCCTCATAGCACCTTTGACAATCTTGCTGTGGCAAGGTTGTAAAAGTGCTAAAAGAGCAGCTCTGTGCCACTTCAGCAAAGCCTGTGTGAAATGCATGACACTTGGTAAATATTTTCTTTTTTTTCTTTTTAACTGTAGATTCTGCAGTCATGGTCAGTCCTCATATTTAGACCCAATATTAGAGAACTTTTTGCAAAGTTTTGAAGAACCTTACTTTGTGCCAATAGAAACAGCAAGAAAAACACAGACCTTTTTTTTTTTTCATTCCCATACACCATTTTCACAGAGCTGTGGCTGTTTATTTCAGTGCAGTTGGGCTGGATTTACAATAGCTCACCTGAGATGACAAGAGAATTGCCTAACCAGCTCGGGCTGCAGGGTACAGTTCAATTACCTAAGGTGACATTGATCAGGACACCGGGTTTAAAATTATTTTCTTTTACTTACATTATACCATCTCCAGTAATGCCACCTGTGTCTATCCCAGTAAATAAACCAAGTGCTGGTGCTGCACCTGGGCCAGGCCAACCCCTGATATCAATCCAGGCAGAGGATGAGCAGATGCAGAGCAGCCCTGCCCAGAAGGACTCAGGGGTGCTGGTGGAGGAGAGGCTGGACATGACCCAGCCATGGACACTCACAGCCCAGAGAGCCAAACATGTCCTGGGCTGCACCCAGAGCCCCATGGGCAGCAGGGGAGGGAGGGGATCCTGCCCCTCTGCTCTGCTCTGGTGAGACCCCACCTGCAGTGCTGCATCAGCTCCGGGGTTCCAGCACAGCAAGGACATGGACCTGTTGGAGTGAGTCCAGAGGAGGCCACCAAGATGACCAGAGGGATGGAGCACATCTCCTATGAAGTAAGGCTGAAAGAATTGAGTTTGCTGAGTCTGGAAAAGAGAATGTTTCAAGGTGATTTAATCGGGACCTTCCAGTACCTGAAGGCAACTTACAGGAAAGAAAAGATGATGTAGAGACAGGATAAGGGGGAATGGGTTCAAACTGAATGGATTCAAATCATTAGTTTAGTTTTTAATAATGGATTAGTTATTAGAAAAAAAATATTTATTGTGAGGGCAGTGAGACACTGGAACAGGTTGCCTAGGGAAGCTGTGGATGCCTCATTCCTGGAAGTACACAGAGCCATGTTGGATGGAGCAACCTGGTCTAGTAGAAGGTGTCCCTGCCCATGGCTGGGGGTTGGAACTACATGATCTTCAAGGTCCCCATCCAACCCAAGCCGTTCTATGAAATTTAAGAATCAGTTGTAGTGATTCTGGTATCATAATAAAGTTATTTGTAAGGTTAAAACCTCAGGAGAATCCACCCCTGCATCTCCCAAGCAATTCCTCAATACAGCTGCAGGGTGAGAGCACTACGGATCCTCTCCACATACACAACATGTGTGCAGCCACCCTGGATTAGGGGCCCTGACCCCTGTAGCTCTCAACACTCCCTAGTGCTCCTACTTTGCAGCTTAGACACAGCCTTGAAGACTCATAAATGCCCCAGTATCTCATGAGGTTCCAAGTGCATCTTATCTAAAAATAAATTATTGCAAGGAGGGTGCATGCTAGCTAAATCTGAACGTAGCAGGAGGTTATCCAAAATGCTGGAGTTGAGATATATAACAGCACAGTATATTCTGATGGAAAATTGAAATGTTGAAACTATTTTTTTAAGCCTTCCCTTAAAGTAAAGCTCCTTTCCCGGCTCAAGGAAATTGAGTAATATTTCATGTCTGCAGTTATTTGTGATGATGAAAAGGAGTTCGTCTGCTGACAAGCTGTCCTTTACACAAGCCATTCTCTAGGAGTTTGAGGGAAGAAAGACAGTTAAGTGTGATTTAAGTGAAAAGAATCAGGTCTCCATACATTCTAAAAGAAGGGTTGATTATAGTGTATGCATGTGTCCCCATAAATTGGTCTACCATAATTAGAAGCTTTACTCATCCCATCCCACAAAAATTTGACTGTTACAACACATCAAAATAACAGACAAAAATCCCCAAGACAGGTTATAAATTCAGCCTCCTGAGAGCTAGAATTCAATTACATTTGCTTCTGAGAATCATTTTCTTTAGTAGAATACAACACTTGTGAACCAGCACAGCAGCATTTTCAAATCAAAGGTTTCCAGCTTTCTGCTGAAAGCTGAAAGTTTCTGTTTTCAGGTGTTTCATTTTTTCACTCAGAAGTCAAAACTGTCTGCAAAGAGCACACATTTCTCACACAGAAAATAATTTTAATAAAGAAAACAGTTTCAACAGATTTCTTTGGGCCATTTCTACAATGAATTCATGCTGGTTTCCCTTTTACAAAGTAACAGCATGAAACCTCAAGGTTCAGATCTAATTCTGCAGAGCAGCCTCAGCCCCACCAATTTTTTAAATCACAGAGTGCACCCAACACAGCCACAATGGCCAACCTCTCATTATTCATTTAAATCTACAGTCAAAATAAAATAAAAAAAGAAAAAAAAAAAAGAGAGAAAGAAAATCCTCACTCTTTTTTTTTTTTCCTTTTGGTGGAGCCTTCTAACATTTGGATGCATTTGAATTATGCTGTTTTATCTCCAGTGACAAATCTGTTATACCTTGGCTGCACCAACATCTCAGGCACATGCTATTTCTTTCGCTCATTTCCCTTGTGCTTTTACCTCGGTACCTAATGCGCTGTCAGAATCACAGAACCCATCCATAAGTACTATGTGATGAGCAGCTGCTGTATATGCAAGCACACAGGAGAAATGAGCTTTCATTCTTCCCTTGGAAGCATTTACATAGCGAATATGATCCCATTTAAATTACTGCTTGTCATCTTGTTACATTTGATCAGCTGAAGGATCATTTTATTGAAACCAGGAGAAAGAAAGAAAAAGGGAAACTACCAGCGATTTGACACTCCTTTATACTTAAGAGTTTGAAGGTTTGTACAGTTTTATATTCAAACTGCTAGACTTTCTGATGGTTTCTCCTTTTAGAAGAGCATTCCTTTGATAGTCAGACAACTTCTATCTTATCCCTCCAGGCTAAAAATCTCTATTTTCATGACTTCCCTGAGAAAATTAGGAATTCTGTATACCACAATATTAAGTGAAGAGGTGTTTCTTAAGCAGTTACAACCTGAAAAATGCCTTAGCTGTGGAAGAACTGACAAAAAAAGTGTATTTCTGGAGGCTGGAAGAACCCAGAAAGCCTGCTTTACTGACATACAGCTTCCCACTATAAATACCTTTCACATCAATATTGGTTTTCAGATGAGTTCTCCAAGAATGTAACATAGAGTTATACCTTGACAGGATTCATCCTAAATCACAACTTCGTCTGCATTTCTTAATACAATGGAAATCCACTTAGCATTAAAGTGACAAAAGGGTATGATTTAAATTCTTAGCACAAGGCAATTCACAGATGAAATAACTGAGCAGCATTATCTTTTTCTGTACAGATTTTACAAGGCACTTGCCACTGGCAACTAATACCGAATACACTCCCATTAAAAAAATAAATCATATTTCTAATTAATATTTTCTAATGTCTATAAGGAGAAAATGTTGGGAGTCAGATGGAGGTAGTTTTTTCAGTGCCATTATGATCTCTGGAGCTTTCTCAGAAAAATTTGTCAGAGACAGACCACTGGCCTGTGAAGTGATAGAAATAATAAAACAGAATTTCTATTTCTGTGTTTGTTTGACAGAAATTCAAGTCTAACTAATAACAGCAAAGAGAAATGGGCCAAATTCTGTTTACTGTACTTGGTACCTTTAGAAGCAGAATTCAGAGGATGAGTGCAGTCACAGAATATGGCTCACGACACTTTTCATTCTCAGTCATCTGTGTGACCAAGATAAGCAGCTCTTAGCACACCAAAAAAAAAAAAACTATAAAGCCAAATTGACACTTTTTGGGTTTTTTTTCAACTTGAAGAAATGCTCTTCAGCTATGACCCACTACACTTCTGTCCAAGAAAACCAGACAGACTACAACTCCCAACAGGTTAAAATTTGGATAAAATGTAACTGCCTGAGAAATTTTTGATGAGACAACAACTAAATGGTCAGGTTTGGTTGAACCAGTACTTAGAAGACAGGACAATATCTATTAGTTAAGAAAATGTTCACATTTTTAAAAGAATATTTCACAAATGCTACAGTTTTTAATGCAAAACTGAGCATCAGTTATTTCTTGGTGATTACTTTCTGATTTAAGGAAAAAGTCCCAATTTTTGTATCAGGGAGTCATTGCAATGATATGTCATCCAGCTGGCCCATCCCAATTCAATCAATAAGAAAAGAAAGCCCAATGAAATGAAAAGTTTGGAACTCCAACAGTATAAGAATTATTCATTGAAATTACCCAAAAAATGCTTTAAAAATAGAAAGCCTTCAAGGAACATCACTATTGATGATTTGGTAAATTTTCTGAGCATTAAACTCTATGTTTAGACAAAAAACCAAAAAACTGAGGTAATGTCCTTTAGAAGAATATCATAACCTAAAAAGCCATTTGCCTGCAGGAGCCTAACAAAAGGACAAAAGAATGTTTATGTTTTGCTAATTACTGTTGTATCTATTTTTTCCATTGTGATGGTATGAAGATTTCATATTACACTGCATTTTATTTATGCAGTTCATTCCATTTTTTCAAGCATTACAGACTTATTTGAACTTTTTATTTCAAAAACACTTTTATATTGAATAATACCACATATATAAAACTCCTGCATTGTCTTCACAAAAATGTCTCCCGTGATCTTCATTGAAGTAACGTAGGATCAGAAAAGAGATCTATTTCCTCATAATTTTGGAAGATAAATGGCCTTCATACAAAGCAAAATCTCTACAAGCCTGCGGCCACTAAACACTTGCACTGCATCTTTAAATCAATATTACTCACAGATTAATCCCTTTGAGTTTAGGCATCAAGGCTTCTTTATAACTGCAAAGGGTACGAAATGCCCTCTTACAGGGATGATAAAATACAAGTCCTCCAAGGAATAAACATGCATATTCCTTTACAATGCACTAGAGAAATCATTGGGTCTTAATCTAAGTAACAATATGCACAGCTCCACAAATATATTTTATGAAAATAGCGGGTTTGTTTTCTCAGCTCTGCCCAACTGATATAATCTGTCTTGACAGGCAAACTAATACAGTCAACTTCAGAACAGGCTTCTCTCTAAAATTTTTTCTATTATAAACAGAAAGTTACAGATATTTCATTTTCTAACACTGCTACTGCATTTGTTTTACTGGTTTTGTTATCCTCCCGGTCATCTAAAACATTTTCCATTAAAATTCATGTCCTTTCCTGCATTAGCTTACATCTCATCTGAGCTGGAAGTAGGCTGCCATGACAATCACAGATGTTTTCAATAGCAATGGCATGTCACAGGAAAAGCCTATGACAGAAAGTATACACCAGCAGCATAGCACAAGAGCAGCTCACACATCAAATTAATTTGTGAGGAATATTGTGCATAGGCCTGTGAGGGCAGTCATGCATCCACCATGCCCTCCTCGCCGCTTCCCACAGTTCCCATCATGTGGGAACTCTTTTATTTAAGAGAGCCATCTTTGATGACGATAACGGGTCTGCATACTTTTTTCAAAAGTATCTCTTCCTTTCCTTAAAACTGTAATTAAACTGGTGCAGAGCTTCCTGACTAAACAGGAAAAACAGGAGGGGGATGAGCAGTGTGTTTTAAAACTGCAATCTTCCCACAGTTTTTCAGGTCCTGGGGGCAGTAACAGCTTCTAATAGACCTGCCCATCTCCTCTGTGCCCAGCTCCAGATCCTCCTGATCTTGGCTGGACTTCCTATGCCAGTGCAGGACCTGCCCCACCATCTTTTGCCTTATCCCTGGGCTGTGGATCCCACCTGTTCACCAGAGGACTTATAGCAATTGTTCTGCTGGTGCTGGGGTCACCCCCAGACCTGCCTTGTCCTCCTCCAGGCCACAGCACTGATGTGTGTTTCTGCACTCTACCATTTAAGACCACTGAGAATGTTTTTTTAGGATACTTTTTCCTGGCAAAGAGCAAAAATGCCACTACTTGCTGAAATGCATTGCTTTTCCTACAAAAGCACCACTGGTAACAGATACAAGCTGAAATTTCTGGTCAAAATTTCCAAAGCAGTTGCTACACTACTGTAATCCTGAATTAAGCACAAGCAGAATTTGACCCAAGATTTCTGTATCTCTGACAAGGGGCCAAGTCACCGATGCTTTATCTGTACATGCATCCCTGTGGACTCACACATGCATTTTTTCCTGTTAAGGTTTATTTAACTCTAAGATATGAGTGGAAAGCTGATTGTGAAACAGAGAAAAGTTTGGTGGTGGTGGTGGTGGTGGTGGTGGTGGCTGGGACTTTTTTGTGCTTTGGGTTGGGGAAGGTGGAGCTGATTCTAATAAAAAAGGTGGGAACTTCGAAGTTCTCAGAAGAAGGAATTGGGGAAAAGGCCTTATATGCAAGGGGTTAACCCACAGAGAGAAGCCAGTGCCCAACTCCAGTTTACCAGTTTCTGCCTAGTCAGTGTATAACAAGAAGTCCAAAGAAAAACTCAGCAGGAAATCAGTCCTGTTTTCAAAATGAATCATTTTAAGTCAAGCCATTAAAGATTACTATACAATATTAGCTCAGCTAGTTAGAGATTGGTGCTAATAAAGCCAAGATTGTGCATTCAATCCCTCTGTGGGTCATTCCATTTGAAGTTGGTCTTGATGATCCTTGTGGGTCCCTTCCAACTCAGAATATTCTGTGATTTCTGTGACTTTTGTTGAAATTCAGTCATTTTCCTTCATAAGCTGCAATTCTGAAAACTTGGCAAATCTCAGTCAAGACATCTTTCATTAAAAATGGTGAACATGATCCTTTGAGAAACAGAAATACTTTAAGAGAAGTGCCCTTTTCATTCACTGCCTCATCTTTCATTTCTAGTGCTTGCCATAAAATATCTATATGCGTCTGCAAATGTTGCTTCTAGGGAGAGTACTGTGGGGACAACCTTTCATCTACATGCAAGACTGCAAAATGGATGAAAGAAGAGCCAGGGCAGTACCAAGCAGATCCTGGTTGAACTAGACAGTGATCCCCACGCTGGAGCTTGAGAATTGCCATTAAAGACTATATCTGAGCTGCATCCCTTGAAATCATAACACTATGGAAAATACTTCAGGCTCCTCCGAGACTACAAAAGTAACAAGAGGTCTATATGATCTATTTACTCTTTCATCTGATTTACAGAAATGGCTCTTCACAGGAGGCAAGTTGATAATAAAAAGCGAAGCTTTACGACTCTCCTTTCAAGCACATCTTTAGATGTTGTCTCTCTCTTCTCTCCTCCATTAAATCATAGATCTAAAGACTAAAAAGCAACTGAAGAAGTGGCAAGATCTAACGCCTGTTGGACTAAATACGTAAATTATGAAATCAAGTCTCAGAACTGGGAGATCTTAACTCACACTACTGGTAAATCAAGAAAGTGATGAAAGCAGCATCCCCCTCTAGGAAGAGTGCTGATTTTATCTGTGACATTTCTAGCCCTCAGAAGTCTACAATATTTTTCATATAAGATCAAAGAAAATGCATTAATATTTGCATATGGTTTGCTGTATATTTCCCCCTCCTATTAGCATCTCCCTCACTCCCCAACTTCAAACGCTGGGTAATACTGAAATCTTTAGTGTAAAGGAAACAAAAAACCTTCCAGTTCAGATAACTAAAATGCATATTGAAATTAATGGGAATCATTTGATTCCTTCCCGTGACAAAACAAAAATCAGACATTTTCTGGAGAAGAAGCATCTTTAATCTCCCAGGTGAAACATGAGAGCAGAGAAGTGTGATTTCATAATGAAAGCCTTTTTGTTATTCTCACATTTTTCTGCATGCAATTTTGGCAGTGTTTGTTTGTTTAACTAGGATTTGGCTTATGTCATTTGAATTTCTTCACCAAGCATTTTGCTTTTATTGTAATACAATTTTATTATAATTAAAAAGAAATTGTCATATTTAAACATTTTCTGCATGATTGGCATGAGAGCATTTAGCAGAAGTAATTAATGAGAGTATTGAATTAAATGTGTCAAATGCATCCAGTTTTTAAAACCTCGACACAACAAACACAGAGAACAGAAGTTATTTTGTCTGCATAAATGATGTTCAAAACCTTAAAGCTGTTTCATTATATGGTGCTTTTAAAAATCTGAGATGGGATTACTCTTTATTGTATCTCAGACCCATAAGGAGGGTTTTTATTGAAATGTTTATATTTTTCTATTGGTTCACAGTGAAACAAAGCTGGGATGTGCCTTGAAACGATTTATGAATGCAAGTGGCTTTGTGTAGGTGTCTTCAGTTGTCTACTCCTGCTCTACAGAAATGAGCTCTTCCTCAGCCTAAGCACACAGCAACGCAGTTGCATTCAAGTCCTTAGTGAGGCTGCACTAACACATGATGGCAACCTCACTTCTCTGCCCAGTCTGCTCCTTAAGCAGAAAAAAAAAACCCTCACAGCCCTATTCAGCAAAACCAGAACTTTTGTCTCTCTAACCATCAACTACCAGACTAACATTTCAAGTCATGTAGCAGTATGGAAAATGTAACACAGAGAGTCATGCACACAGGAAAACCACCCTGATTGCTCAAAGGAACCAGTACTGCCAAAATATTTCTGTTTGGTCCACACAGGTTATTAACTTCTTAGTTAAATATTCCAAATCTTAGAAAATCTTCCAAAGGGTGGGTTGCAGGATTAAAACAAAATGTTAAGAATTTAAATCAAACTCTTGGAGAAAAGTCAAGCTTTTACTTTCTCAGCTACTTTCTGCCTGTCAGAATGATGATTAATGTCTGTTTCTCCATACTGAAGACCCAGCAAGACCATCCACAACACAGTATTCATGTGCTTCTGAAAGGTAAACCAGTTCAAACAGAAGGCAAAGTTCTCCTGACAGAAAATCTAGCCACTTCTTTCTTTTTTTTAATCTAATATTGTGCATCTTTCTTAAAGATAAGAGATAAGAACACACCTAACATAAAGAGTTAATAATTCACAGATGTCTTCTGAGAAGACTAAAGATCAATACTTCTCAGTCCACAACCAAAAACCAAAGGGCTAATTAAGAAATTTCCCAAATTTTGAATTTTTGTCTAGCATTCCACAGCCATCAATGAATGTAATTCATTCATTACCAATTGACATGAGAAGTAAAATTTTCCATGCTAAATTTATTGATGGAATTTCTATGCAAATAAAGAAAAAAAACCAAAAACACCCAAACAACATTATATTTGCCTATCATCAATGGTAGCTCAGGGAAAGTTCAAGCAAAAGCTTTTCATTAAAAACAGTGTTATTTTTTTATCTCAGTGCCTTTCCAAAAGTATGGATAATAATTTATGCTGTATGACATTAAGCACACTGGTTAAATCAAAAATCCTATTACATACTTAGGAAAAATTAGCTGTGGAATGACGTAAGACACAGCCTTCAGCTCTTAACAATCCAGGAGGAGTTTTTGTTCAACCATTCAGAAAGTCCAAATTATATATAATACTGCTAAACTTCATCCTTCTCATGAATCTCTCAAGGATTGCTCTCAAGGAAGGTAAGGAAGCAGGGTACTGGGTTCCTTTTTTTAATGTTACAGTAGGGAGACCATAGAAAAATAAAATAGCTGGCATGACTGAATGTGAAGAAACTTAATGGGAACTAATGAAGTACCACATTTTAATGTCCTTGTTTCAAGTTTGTTGAGAGCAGCAAAAAACAAAAGGGACTGTATTTCTTTTCTATATGAATGTATATAATGGTTCAGTATGGCACTGGAGTATTTCCTGTAAGTATTTATCCAGTAAGTAATGTTTGTCTTCTAAAGGCTGATAATCCATAATTCTTTCCAAACTCTGCATTTAAGACTAACCAGGAGCCTGTCATTTTGTAGGACATAATTTCTCATGCTAAATAACTTTGGCAGAGAGCTATTCTGGATGCACAGGTTTAAGGACACAGCCACATATTCTATAAATATAAGCAAGTTGCATATATATATATATATAAGAAAAAAGATTTTACATGTTCAAACCTATTTATAG
This sequence comes from Erpornis zantholeuca, assembly GCA_013400515.1. Classification (NCBI taxonomy): domain Eukaryota; kingdom Metazoa; phylum Chordata; class Aves; order Passeriformes; family Timaliidae; genus Erpornis; species Erpornis zantholeuca. The sequence goes on along the minus strand of VZTN01004901.1, from coordinate 7,500 downwards.
AAAGACATAGGAAGAAAAACATCTTTCCATCTCCATGGTAGGGATTTGGGCAAAGTGAGGATTAAATACATTTAACTAGATTTTTTATTTAATTTAAAGGCAGCGTGAATCAAAATACATGAATAAATAACCTTTTAAATTCATAAAGGTCTTTTAAGGCTGCCTACCCACTGCACAGTCATCAGAAGAGGGAGGCTGGGCAGGCATCCTGGCAGATGGTTTCCCTGCAGAAGGGCTCTTACATGGAGGCAGTAGGTTTCCATGCCCCACGCTGCTGCAGAGCATTGTTTCCCTGGAAGGTGTTAATGGCTGCCAGCAAGGATGCCTCCGATACATGGGAAATCATGGCCTTTGCAAGCAGATGTGCATGCCAGCAGCTCTTTGTACAGAGGAATTAAGATCCTTAGTAGAGTAAACCAGCTGAAACAACAGAAAGCCATGTGGGGAGGCCCAGGGGATTGATTGGAAACATCGAGTCCTGTATTGACAGGAGGTAGATGTGTTGGTACACGTAGGCAGAAAACCACCAGGAAGCCAGAAAAACAGATGTAGGGTTGGTCTTGGGAATAGAAATAGACCTCCCTGGGTGCAGGAGTGAAGGGAAAAAATAGGCTTAAAAGTTTGTATTTAAAAAACTGTTCGTTATTATCCATTTCTGCTCTGCTTAGGAAAGAAGGATACGGTCACTCCAAAGGACTAGTGATGTGCCAAAAACATGCCTTACCTACTGGAGAAGCAGCTTCTTCTCCTCCAGAAAAAAAAAAAAAAACAACAAAAACCCAAAAAACACTAAAGCCCAGCTAATAGTTGCAAGGAGCTGAAAACAAGAATTTACAGTGTCCAGCCCACAACAAAAGAATTTATTTCTTCAGAAGTTTGAAGGGTGGGTCAGTTTCGCATTGCCAACACCAGCCATGACCTCTTGCTTCAAAAACCTAAACCAAGTCCTTCTTGATGGCTGGCTCTCTCTGAATCAGCCTGTCTGTTTCCACAGCCCCAAGGGCCACAATGAGGCTCCTGAGCTTGCTATGGGGCCACAGGACAAGCACATGCATCCTTTTCACCTGGAAAGTGCCTCTACCACAGAGGCACTTTGGGATGGGTGGCTGCACTCACTCCACCACAAGTCACATCTCTGGTACTGGGAACTTGGAGGAACATTCACTAGAGTCACTATGACAGCAATCTACTCAAATGTGAAGGATATAGGAGGTACAACCAGCTCTGCACTCTTCCAAGCCTCAAAAACATAAAATCAAAGAATGGCCTTAAAGAGGCCTTAAAGATCATTTCATTCCCTTCTGTGAGCAAGGCCTGTCTTGGCCTTAGACGCTTCTAGGGGTGGGGCACCCACAACTTCTCTGTGCAAGAGAAATCAGCATGCTTAAGAATGCAGACACACAGCAGTAGGTATGCATTTACAAACCAATTAAATTCAACAAGCAGCCTCTTTACGAAGGTATGTGGATGTACGGACAGGCTGTTGCCTCACACCACGGTATGATTTATAAATGAGACCATCGTAATGAAGATGGAGTGTTCCTAAATCAAGTCCTGCTGAGAACAGTCACCTAGGGGAAGGTTTGCTATGTATGATTTAAGTATTTGCAGGCAGATTTATAAACAGAAAATCTTCATAAGAAAGTGGACATCAAATATCTGAGGCACTTTTATAAAGGCAAGCATGGGCTGAATGCTTCAGAACATAAACAAGCTGTGGCAAATCAGGCCCTTTGAATCCATGCTGCCATTGAAAACCAATGGGGCCTATTAAGGAATATATTACTACAGTTTTTCCAAGTTGTTTGCTGTGCATCTAACACGTTATGTCTCACTGTACTGCTGTCACATGAAATATTAACAACAGCAACTACCAGTTAAACACTAAACATATACATTTGTGCTGCACTTGTTCACACTTGACATGACCATAATATCTAATCTAATGCCAGATGATGAGCTTGATGTTCCAAAGCTTGATTTCTCCCTGGCTAAATTCACTAGGAAGAGGGAGTCGAGTAAAGAAAAAACACTAGTAAGCTTTACACTGGATGTACTGTTGACAGCACAAGAACATGTTTATTTTTGTTATTCCATCTGGTGCTCATTATAAGCACCACAGTTTTAGATGAGTTATGGCCAAACTATCTAGCTATCAATAAAACATGGGCTTACTGCATCTGCAGCAACAGGAGACATAAATGCAGTAATCTCCTGTTTACTGATGGTGTGTTATGCAACATTATTTTTACTCAACCCCAACTATTGGAAAATTAAAAAACTTTGATCACTTTTGGAGGTTCTGGGCTAAGATTTCCATTTGTAACTATCAATTATTTAAAGAACAGTTTTAAAGGGTTCATAGAGGTTTAAAAAAACCCCAGTAATTTAAGCAGCAATGGCAGATGATTATAAGACTTAAGCCTCATATGGAATAAAAAGTCTGTATAAAATAGTCACATTGCCATCTACTGACAGCTCTTTATGAAAAGGCTTACAGTTTTTATTAGCTGCCTGACTATATACTTAATACTCTTTCTCTTGGCATAACAGTAGCACAAAAATTAGGGACGTATAATGTATGTTGTTCAGTACATCCCACTGCAATAATCCTGCTTCTGTTCGAATCCATCCGAATCCATTCAGGCTTTCACAGTTATGTACTGCAATTAGACACGTTTATTAATGGCATTATTGCTCACTATTTCATAGGAGGTAAAACTGTTTTCAAGAAAGTAACTACAGAAGGGTAAGTTAATAAATCTGGACTATGTGCACAGCACATAGGGACCTGCTAATAGGATTTCCATAATAACAGCATTTATTTCACTGCATATAATACCAATCATAATAGCAATCAGTGGAAACCACGGTATTCTTATTATATTTTGTGAAAAATGGATTTCATGTTAAGGACACATCATATAGACTAAAGTGTCACTGATGCACCTGCATATTAAAAATCTTTTATCTCATCGTTATACAGAAGCACCTTTTGGCCCAAGACTTAGCGCCCTAGTTATTAAACCAGCAACATATAATTGCACTTTAAAACTGAATGTAGGTCTCATCATTTGCATTCTACCTTCCTGCAACATGGGTCAGTGAATCCTACAAACGAACTGTAAATGAGGTGATGCAGTGCTCTACCACAGAAGCAAATATACCAAGCTGGGATTTCCTTGCTCTAACCCAACCAGCATTACTAATACTCTGCAGAAACTGAAGGCCTTCCTTAGATTCTCAGTGCTTGATTTCCTGCTAAGAATTTCTGCATGCACGCTGATCCATGGCATAAGGTGATTTTTCTTCACCCTTGTCTCTTAATTGTAACATTCAAGTTTGAAAGAAGAAAATAAAACAACAAAGCAATCTATCAGGTCTCATCTACAGTAGCTGTGCCCAGTTTTACACACCTCCAAATCTGCCATTCACAAAACAGTTTCTAAAGCCCTTGCCTTTCTCTTTCTCTTTCTAAATTGCCTTTAAGACTACTGTTTTTGTCATTTCTTACACTCATTTGAACATATCCCAGTGATTTATCTTTTCTGAAAAATCTTCCTGGCATACAGAAGAGCCCATAGAAGGTGGCACCGTATGGAACACAGGGCATTCCAATGCCCTGTTGGGAAATTTAACACCAATGAATTTCAAGTGCTTCCTACAGGCTTGCTCCTTGGCCAAACCAATGTACTAGAGGAACCTATCTTCGTGTCACAGGATACCTGAGGATGAGGGAGTTAATCCAAGTGCTACTCATGGCTCCATAGGCACAGTCCTTGCACTGTTACCTGATCAGTCAGCAAACCCAGTGTTTTTTAGACAACTGAAAGTAGCATCAACTAAAAAAGAGGAATACCTCACATACATTCAAGCTGGTTTCAAAGTATTGTAAGCAAACAAAGCACACTATAAGCTAGAATGAGAATTTACAGAAACAGGTCCTGAGCATTAATCCCTTCTGCACTCAGCCTCTGAAAATTAAATAGTCTAAGACCATTTGCAAAGATCCAGCAGGAACTCTGTTGCATGCTATGTGCTGTTTCACCACTGGTAAGCAATCTTCCAACCTCAGAGTATCTGGGAATTTTTCTGGATGTTGTTTCACAGGACTTACATGAGTCTATTCCACAAATCCTAGCATACCTAAGCATTTTATTTTCTCTCCTTTTCCAAAGTTACACAACCACTTAAATATTTTTAGAGCTATTGAGCCATTTCTAATTACCCCTCACTCACTGTCATATCTGTAACACTAAAATAACTAAACGTCAGGATAGAATGACTGGCATGCACACAGAATAAAGGCCCAGACCAGCTGCTGCAAGGCATGTTTGGGTAAAATTCATTTGATTTACAGATAAACAACCCAACAGCCAGATTTACCACTCTGCAACTCTCCATTTTGTCTTCTTGTCCAGTGGTTGCTGGCAATAACATCACCCTGAAATGAAAGTCTTGCAATTCAACGAGTGCAGCAGAAATTATGAAAGTCTTGTCTCCTTTTGTAAATAATGCACTTTTTCCAACAAAGTCCTACACAGAGTGAATTGAAACATATTGCACAAAATTCATAAAATTTCCCATTGCTATCATTTAAGGACAGTTTGAATGGAGATCAGTTCTCTAAGGAAAAAAATAATTTCTCCCTTAAATAACAAAACAAAAATAAAAGCTGGCATATGTTTCCAGAATAAGATAAGTGCTACCCTAAAATTCAAGGTCAGCACCAAATTTCACAAGTTTTCCTTAAATGTAACCATCCTCTCAACTTCTCTTCTTAAAAGAATGAGGATAAGCATTTTTACTATTGAGGCAAAAATGAAACCCCAACAAAACAAAACAAACTTCCAAATTTAAATGCAAATATATATTTTTAGCAAAAACCATATAATCCTAGTGGGAAAACTAGAACAGTTTATTTCACTAGAATTGTGACTCAGAAGCACAGGGAGATAAACTATAAAAACTTTGGACAAGTGTAATATTTTTTCTCTTAAACAGCTCAAACACGGATTCTGCAACATCCGTGTTGAAGAGGTGTTGAAGAGGTTTGGGTGGGGTTTGGTTTGGTTTGGTTTGGTTTGGTTTGGTTTGGTTTGGTTGGTTGGATTTTAAACCATGTACTGATATAGCTTTGAAGAAAAGCCCAAAGAGTGAAAAGTGCTTAGCCAAGGAAAAGCACTTCTTGTAGTGTTTGAACAAATTTCCTCAAGCAGAATCACCTCAGACCATACCACTCACCACTCTCAGGCTCTGCTCTCCGTGGGAGAGGCTGATGAGCTGAAATGGCCGAGCAGTATGCAAGGAACACAATCAATCAATTAACGCAGCTCAGAAGTGGAATTGCATTGTTTGTAATGCAGAGAACACACAGCAGTGATAAATTATTGCTTCAACATTGTAGCAGCATCTGCTGCACACAAGCCTGCGGGGCTGAGATCAGGCCTCTGATCTACATGGCCCACACTGAAAAGAACCAGGTAATCCAGGTATGTGTAGGACTCTCACTTGCACGGCTTTGGAGAAGCTAGAAAAATAATACTCTCAAAGAATGACGGCTTTTGTTTTGGTTTGCTTTGTTTTTTTCTTTAAGGGATTGCTTTGTTTTGCTTTGACAAGTAATGAAGGAGGAAAGAATGAGGAAAATGTCCATCATACAGGGAACCTCAAGCTGATATATTTGTGTTTTCCACTGTTTCTGTTTGCCACAGATAAACACAAAAATATACTTACATGCAAGTCATGGATGAATGAGGAAAGAAAAGAGTTAATGATGATAGAAGCCAACTTCTGTAACTGATATGAGAGAACCTCTCTCAGCTGTTTAATTTTAGAATAATTTCTGTATGGTTAAAAAAGCCAGCAAATTCCATGGTGTCAGAAGTGTCACTTCTGCAGTGCAGAAGGTCATGTCATTCAGTACAGCATCCTGGGAGAGCCTCGGAATTAAGAGTTTGGTCTTTGACTACCTGTAACTCATTAAAAACTGATTTAAAAGTCTCAAGGTTTCAAAGCCACCAACAGCATAAAGTAGAAGTTTGGAGTGTGCATAGGAATGGTATGGCCCTGAGGGGCTTGTGTTCCTGATTCTGAAAAATCACTTGATCATTGTCCATGCTCAAAATAAAAACCATGAAAAAACTTTGCAAAATTAAGCCTTAAAGAATATTGCTCCAAAGATATTATGAAAAGCTTCAAAATTAAAAAAAAAGGTTTAACTGTGTGCCTTAAGCACCTGAATCTGCATATTCAAAAGAAACAATACAAAAGAGAGGCAAACGATTTTTTTTTTTTAAGTTACTCACACACACACACATACAAAAGTTACTTGGCTTTCAGGCTCATCCATACCAGAGTATGAAATGCCTTTGGCAGTGCACTGAAGGCACAAGAGAGCATACAGGGTGTAACTGTCATCATGAATGTCGTATAACACCAGTGGCCAGAACAAAATGCCTTTGAAGGCTGCAGTGAGTGACAAGACACCTTAAGAAAAGATAGGAAAATCAAAGGGCATTGTCATTGAGTAAGTCAAACTTTGTTTTGATTATCTGCAAGGTCAAGATATTTGCATCATATTAAGGGTTCATTAGCACAGACAAGCATTAGCTGTTACAGGCTGATTTTTTTTTTTTTAATTTTTTTTGAAGGTCTAAAATAATAAAGTTCCACAGAAAAGCAAAATGCTAGCCTGCCAAGGGATCTCAGCAACATCTATGTCCTGCTCACTTTGTTACAATGGAAACAGTGCATATTGAGTAGCTAAAGAAAAAAAACCAAAATTCTATTTATAGAAAACTTTCTAAACAAAATTTTAAACCCCAGACATTTTATTAATTTTAACATATATTGCATATAAAACTTGTAATTATTTATGCACTAATTATTTAGCAGGAAAATCAGCCTTACTTTTTTACTATAGATATTGACCCAGCAAATATCTAAACGCTTTTGCTTAACTGCTTAGGAAGTAGTTCCATGCTGAAAAAATTAGTTCTATCGTATTTTTATAATCATTTTATGGAAAGTTTAAAAAAAGAGGTGTGACTGTCTGCCCAAAGACTGTCCTCTAAAAGAATTTACTGCTCCTCTTTGCTCTAAGACACTGCAGAGCAGATAACATTCACTAAGGGGTAAGAATTGGAGCTGTAAATGACAAATGGGACGAAATTCACAGTCACTGGTTTGCTGCATAAGCTACAACACCTTAGTCATAAAAGGGGGAAAATTGTAAACTGATTTAATTCATCATCTCATGTTCACTCTGGTACCCAACTTGTATCAATCACAATTTTTTAATAATCATGAAAACACATGACTTTATGAATATGTCCTTCAGGGTTGGAAGCATCATGATTGCAAATGACTCGTATACAAATCTAAGCCCTGGCTTGAGAACATTGAATACCTAACAAATCTAATTGCTAGACAAAGGTCTCATCTTGCATTCTTGACCCTTCTCAGCTGCATAGTAGACGCAGTGCAAATCCGTAACAC
>VZTN01004898.1:14517-41245 GCA_013400515.1 Erpornis zantholeuca | reverse complement strand
CGCCCCCGCTCCCGCCAGCCGGCGGCTCCCTGTCCCCGGCAGCGGCCGGAGGGATCCGCGGGCTGAGGAGAGCGGCAGCCGGCGGACCTTCGGTCGGAACGCCCTGGGTCAGCCTTGCTGCCCGGCTGGCTCCCCTGGGTCTCGGTGTGGGTCACGACAGGTGTGCTGCGGGCAGGAAGTCCCTTGGGAGACCTGCTCTCCGCCCCCCGCGCCCCCGTCTCCCTTGCGTTTCTCTCTGAAGGACAAAGAGCGCACAGCGCTTTGGGTGTCCGGTGTCCGGGGGCCGTCGTTCGCCAGCCCCTTCCCCGAGACAGCAATATGGCTTTGGTAGGTGCAGCCTGGCCGTAGTGAAGGGGTCCCTCTTCCCGCTGCTCCCTGACTTCCCAGTCAGCACAGTGAGAGGTGAGGCACGGCCGGCAGCTATGGGAGACCTTCTCGACATTCCTGTGGGTGCCCAGGTGCAGATCCACCTGCCTGTTGCCCATCCCCAGCCAGGGCCTTGACATGCAGACGGGCTTGGCAGGCAGTTCTTCTTCAGGGTAGATGACCAGGAGTCAACAGAGAACACTGGTACCTTGGAGATTGCATTCTATCTGATACTCTGTATTAGAACCCTAGAAATAAAAGGAGTAAAATGGTATTGCAGTGACTTCTCTAATTGTTTTTAAATTTTGTGGTATTCAACAGCATTCAGAAATGGTAATGACTTACTCTGTGTCCTCAGGAAACAAGTAGTTTTATAAAAAAAACTATTATATTTTGAACAGTGAAAATGTTAAGTATCACTTGAAACATGGCTAATACCTACCAGTCAATGATAAAGTACAAACCACCCTCTGTTACATTAGAGAATGCCACCATGTGTTGTGGTTTGGTATGTATACTACAGCTCTTTAGGTTGGGTCAGAAGATCATTTTAAGCATAATCAGGGAACTCTCCTGACTGATGCTTCCTCCTTCATTTCCACAGCTCACATTTGAAAAAGCATTAATCAACAAAATCAAAACAATTTTATTTTTACATGGCTTTTTTGCAGTAAAATTATTTGTTTTAACTCCTAATTCAAGCTATTCAATCTTGCCATTTTTAGATAGTACAGGGATACAGCAAAGATGAGCAGGAAAATGTCAGTGGCAAAATCAATGGTGGCTTTTTTTTTTTTTTTAAGCAGTCTGTGTGTGCTTTAACAGACTAGAGTATCTGGTTTATCGTGGTGGATTTTTACAAGAGATACTTTTTCAGGAAAACAAGTTTTGGGGATTTGCTAACTGAGAGACTATGCTTGACCACCTGTGCAATCTTATTTGGGGGAAAACTCTGTATTTGACAATATTACCATTTGAGGAGGAGATGACTGCCTCGCAGCACTGAGATGCCAAACATTTTTTTAGGTGAGAAGGGGCTTTAAAGAGACTTGTGAATTCACCCTTTTTCATTCATTCATTTTTCATAAGGCACTTTGTCACATCCTTGAAGAAGAGAACTGAATTAGAATATAACTCCTCTGTTAACGTGTACCACTGACACAGAACATGTCAGCAAGAATAATCAGAACAAGGGCTATTCACCAGTGAAATCTTCAGTATCAGACCCCTGAGTTTATTTTCCTTCATTACGAGACATTGGTTTGCATTAAGGTCTCAGAATTACTGCTCGTCTCTAAGAATTCCTGCTGAAAAAAATACTGTCATACCTTTTACTATGTATGTTCCTGATGCACAGAGTGATACGTGGAATACCTGTGGATTCAAAGTTGCATTCTACTTAAGAGGGAAACTGAAGAAACAATCAAGCCAAAGTCATTACTTAAACATCTTATGCAGAATAGTTTAAAGTGAATAACCATTTCTGAAAAAAACCCAAGCAAACCACATTTTATAAGGCTGATTGCTTTAAAACACATCATAAGAGTTACAAAATGAACATTTATCAGAGTCTGGTTTTAGTTTTTCTAAACTGAGTTAAATGACCAGTGAATTCTTCATTGAAATCATACTATCAAACTCACTGAAATAAGTCTTAGCCAAGCAAAATAGGATGAATTTCAAAACATCTGTTGTCAGAAAGGTGCTATGGGATTTTGACAAATAAACCTTGTGTAAATGATACAGTGTCACAAGAGCATTGTGAAAAATGAGCTAATTGAGATGTGACAAACCATCTGTAGCAATTCATACAATCCAATGGAAGAAGAGAAGTATATGTAAAATATTTTTTATGTAGAGTAGTAAAAGCTAAGCTGTTTTTCTTAGAATAAAAAAGTGTTTTGCTTTGTACTTACATATGAAAAAAAAACTGTCTTCCCATCTTTGAAATAGTCAGGCAACCAAAAACTAGTGATGCAGCTTTTTAAATTAAAAATACACATTTATTCTTGTACATACATATAATAGTGAGTTAGGTAACTAGATAAACACAATAGATGCACACATACCAACATGTTAGCAAACTTTAAAAAATATTTTTTTTAAATTCTTCTTTTACAATACCTGTTAGTACTGTTCTTGTTCAGTGGGATTTATTTGAGAAAAAATGAAATTATTATGAAGACATAAAATGCTCCAATCATGTGTATACCCTGATGAGTTTTTTTTCTATCATTGTGACAAATTCTCTGTTTGAGGTCCTTCCTTTAGGGGCATACTAAAATATCAACTGAAGTGTGCTTTGGGAGACTAACATTTAGGAATAGTAGCATTAAAAATACGTCCAGGAGCTCACTCAGAAGCTCACTCAGAATGAAGAGTAATTTTTGTATTTACTTATATATTTGCTCCAATTTTAGATGCCATGGTAGTTTTAAACAGCCTTTCTAAGACTTTGATTAATGAATTAAACTGCCAAAGTGATTTCTGTGGGAGACTTGTTTGCTAATCTACTGAGTGGATGAAACCATTTTCATTTACTGGACATATTTGATTCATACTGTTTAGTATTATAATATTTCAAATTTATTTAATTTTTATTTTATTCTACCTGTCATCTGATGAGCAAATCCCTGTCATTAATTTCCGAATAACCATGAAGCCAAGATCTAGCCTATCTGATGCCAGACATCAATCAAATTTGAGTCATCCTCTCCAGCATCAGAGGTTATTTAGTTATAACAGTTTAATTTATGTTAATATAATCACAAATGGGAGAATTGACAGATGATATTTTATTTTCATGTGAAATAACCTTATCTAACCTGGGACTACCTAATAAAAAGAAGAAAATAAATGTCACTTCACCTCATGCATCTACAAAGCACAGGGGTTAAAACATATGCTTGTCACTAGTGCAAATTCAAACTTCATAGCCTGTATTTTCATCTACATATCTAGCTGCTTTGCTAATCTGCAAAATCATTTGGTTAATTAGGTCCCTTGAGAGTATTCTACTTAAAAATACCCAACATTTAAAGGTATTAAAAATCAAGTGTGATGTTTACTGTTTCTGTGTTCTCATACTACATTAAGACCTCTAAATTTATACATGGAATGTATAAATGTATATGTATGAATTTTGGGATGGCTTGGCCCCTGATTTCATACACTAATATTTATAAGAAATAGAGATCTAGGGAACATGTTCAGAAAATGCACTGATTAGATTTTACTGCATCTACAAAGGTAATGTCATTCTCTAAAGAAAACCTTGTTGGAAAATTCATCAGTAGATCAGCTAATGTTTTTTGGCAGATGTGGGAGTGGCTCATAATCTCAGGTATAAGATAATTCCCAATATACATAGTGCCCTAAGTAGTTTCTAGTTCTCCTACTTGTGAAATGAAGATCTGTGCATGTGAGTGTATATGACTTGTTTCCTAAAGTTTAAGAAACCACATCAACTCCCACCAGTTAGCTCCAGTGCTGGATGATCTGCCTTGCTCAAAGTTTCAGCAGGCCAAAACTTGTGTCTGTGCTTTCCTATGTGACTGTCCTCAGAATTAATTCTTGGTGGTTCACTAAGGTCCACTGTCTAGGTGCAAGACTGTCTATTTTTAAGGGTGTCAAACTGATGTTCCTTGTTTTTCATTATTTTTCTTCAAATGAAATTGATTCACCCACAATCTTTTTGGAAATATAAGCACAATCTTAACAGTGTGTAGAAGAAATCATTACTTTTTTCCTTCACTGCTGTTAACCTGTTCAGAGGACTGCATGATAATCACGGACTGAAACTGTGTAAATATGCTACATTTCATGTAAAATATTCTAATTATGTTTAAAAAATATTTTTTAAAACATGACTTTATACTCAGTCTCAAGCTTTCTTTCCCATGCATTAAGTATTTCACATAAACCCCGTGCTCACTAAGGGAAACTTTTAAAAGAAATGCAGTAATAGCTGGGATGAAATTCTTATTCTAAACTGGTATTGGTGGCTCTAAAAGTGATGAATGAGTTGGCTTTGAGGGCCAATGGGAAAAAAGAGCTTGAAAATGGTAACATAATTTTAGGGACAATTGATTTTTAGAAATATCTCAAACAGGGGTGACAGAATAGTGGGCATTTAATGTACATATAGTGATGTAGCAGTGTCATTTCAGAATATCTCCCATATACTAATATTGCTTTTGATTGTCTTCACTTAGTAATTGGTGATTTAGCTCCTCATTAGAAAATGAACTCTTCACGCTTGAGTGATATTCTGGATCTCTAAAGTTCGGGCAGTTTCAGTCCAGGCATAATCTTGTAAGGTATATCCCTTATTGTATCTATTAAATGCATTGTAGAACTAAATTATCTGATTATTATAGATCTTAGGGGAGATTGCAGTACAGGTGGTTTCTGATTCATGGTGATGTACCAATAGAAACATTACAGGTGAGGTCAGGTTTCTATACTGTATTTAAAGACTCTCTTTAAACAATATATAATCTATTAACAGATAGATTAACAGTATTTTTTTGAGGTTTCAGGCTCTGATTTGAATCAAACAAAACCCAGAACTTAAAACTTGTTTTGAATTATGAGTTTTCAAGTCGGCAGCTTATAAACAGACGCAATTAATTTCAATATAGAGATAATACTCAAAAAGTTTATTATAGAGCATTTTTCTGTTGAAGTCTTTTGATTTAGACTCTAAGCATAGTTTTAAAGACACACAATAGGTAAAATTATCTAAATTTATATTTTGGTAAATAAATATATAACAAAAGAAAATGGAGAATTTTTGTAATTCAAAAGAAAGCTAGTAGGCAATTGGAAGGGTTGAATGGTAAAGGCTTAATATAAAATTTAGAAAGATGGACTGTGTTAAAAAAATTACAGAAACCTTGTTCCTACAAGAACAAGGATTTCAGGTTGTTATGGTTGCCATTTTGTAAAATGGTGAGTAGAAGCTAATAAGCATGATATTGGATGTTCAGTCAGATTTTCATAAATGTAGCTAGACGAAGTTGACTGAAATAGGAATGTGAAGAATATCCTTTTTCTGGGATATAAAGTATAATCCCTAGGATGTAACTAAATTAAACAATTTAATTACATCTGTAGTCTTGATTCTAATCCCTTACCCAGGTGAATAACTTTTGAAAGGCATTGGAGTTACTGTGCTATAAAACTACTGTGCATCGAACCAAGATCTGATAGCTGATTGGCAATAATCGATAAAAGTAAGATTGAACTCAGCATTTCTTAAAAACATTAAATCAAGCATTTTGTTTCATGTAAGAAGGATTGAGCTTTATGAAACACAAGCACACAACCTGTTCTCTCTGGAGAAGTTGATTTTAAAAACATGAAAATAAAAACACCATCATTTGCTGTCATTTCCATTGCAAAGCCTGCCTTTTCTACTTTATTTTGCAAATTCCAAGGTGTATCCAAGTTACTAAATGTAGCTGCTCCTCCTTTGGTACTGTGAAGAAAGCATGTAGTTTTGATTGTTAGATTATTTTCAGTGTTTTTTTAGAAAAATACNGAAGGAAGGAAGGAAGGAAATAAGTTTTAAATTATTCTGCATTTTTAATGGTTCTTTTTACAGGTGTATATGAATGGAATTTCATGTCCCAATGAAAAGGGACTTTTTGAGCCTCAAGGCATTTTTATTACTCAATTTCAAAGTCACTGAGCACGCAGCCAATATGTCAGGATTAAGAAAAGGTCAGCAGGCTTCTTTGCAGTAAAGATTCTTGTGAAACTAAGAGCCTAGAGGTGGGAACTGGAACCAGAGTCTCCCTTAATGCAATAATGTGTTATAGGTATTTCTTATTTGGTTTTGATGAGCATTTGCATTCCCTGAGTGGTAGAGAGAGACTTCCTTACCATTTAAATCTAGGGCTATGGCTGGGGGTTTTTTAGTAAGTTTACCATGCTTTTTTTTTTTAGGATTTTCTGTAGTGTGAAAAGAGGGTTGTCTGTGAAAGGTAACTATCTACTTCAGACTTCCATGATCATATGTACAAAATTTATGGCTTATATAGACCTACTTATGTAAAAGCATTACATATATGTAATGCTTAGGTTATGATAATGCTCTTTTTAAAAAGTATGTTCTATAATGAACAAAGTGAAGTCTATTTCACTATGATTCTTATGATTTCTTTCCAAATCTGCAGCAGAGTTTTTCATACAACAGCAGACTTAGCTTTTGTGATTAAAATGGTGTGTGTAGCTTATTGGTAATTTATAAAGAACCGTCTGTTCACTAGAATATAAAGTAAATAGGTGTTTACATTTGGTTTTGGTTTAATACTTGATTGTTTCTTCTTTACTTTGTTTTTAGGAAAAATATTATAACAAATTGGTATGTTCAGAAGTGTGGTGAAGCAAGACCTTTTTCCGGTCACTCTTCCTTGTACCTCTGTGGTTCATGGATTATAGTAACTATTCCAAAATCTTTCAGCATTTACTGAGTGTTTAGTTGTTCACATGCTTACTGCTTTATGCATTGTGAATATTCCAGCTTGAGCAGATGCTCCTCTAATTTTCCTCTATGTAGTTTATGTATAACTGGGACTTGGATTCCTCTACCTTAATTAGTGGTTTGTATCTCTTCATATGAAATTCTGATGAGTTGAAAAATTTGCCACTGTAATCTGTATACCAGCGACTATTAAATAAATGAACTCTTAAACTTCATTGTTCTATTTTCTTCTTTCACTTTTCTCGCTGTGTAATCAGAACAGTTCCTTCTATGTAATCAAAGCAAATACCCTTGAAATGTGTAATATTTTGCTCCAAACAGCATTTTAAACTGTATTATTAAAGCCAACAAAAATAAGATTCCATCAACTACTGGATCTCTTTCTATGGCCCTAGAAAGAAACTTGCAAGGTAGGACGGGCTTTGCTACAGAAAAATTTAGCAAATTTCCCCTTGTGTCCAGAGCAAGTTTTGTCTTATCAGAGGTCTGGTCAGGCTTGTACCTGGAAGCAGAGGTATGCCATCAGTCCTGAGGATTAGCCATGCTTGACCTCAGGCAAGTAGAGGTATGATTACAAGATGAAGACCTAAATATGGTTGTGTAAGGACACACAATGAATTAAAAATAGTTTCTTCCCACTAGTAGTTCCTTTTCATTATCTTATCAGTTATCTGGTATCATGACTGTGCCAAGAGGTAGGAATAATTATAAATGGCACAGGATACTTTGGAATTTTTTAATAGAGAACTATTCCTGGGCCTGAAAAACTGAGAGACTGATCCCTGCTGATATAGATAATATGAAGAAAATTTTTAAAAAATTGCTTCTAGCAAGTGTTATTGAACTTAGCTTGTGTATGTTTTAAAGACTTGAAAATTTATATGTTCCTCCTTGGGTACTCATTAGAAAATGATTGATAGTGAACAATATACATTGCCATCATCATCATCTATCATCATCATCATTTCTCACTACCAAGCAAGTAACTGTTTTCATCTGAACACTTTTAATCCTTCTTTGATACTTACTTTGGATTTACTTTCTTATTTTCTTTCTTTGTATAATCAAGTTTTGTGTTTATCACAAACTCCAAAGGAGACTGGTGCATATATTACTCACACATCTTTCACAAAAATTAAAAAATGGAGACCGTAGTCTTAATCTCCTTATTAACATTGTTTTGGCTTGCTTAAAATAGCAGTCTGAATTCTGAGAACAGGTTTTTTTTGGTGTTTTTTTTTTTTTTCCTCTGAAGATGGTTTTGTGCAGAGATTAGTGTATGGCTGAACTCTCCAAGGCATTAAATTGATAAATCCAACTTCATTATTGCTTCCAGTTATATTTTATTTTTTCGACAAAGTAGAAGTATCTGTCCTTCTGGTTTATGTATCCACAGACTTTTGCTAAAACAAATGAGAAACCTGCTTCCATGGAGCATCAGTAATGAATTTTTGAGGCAATATTTAGGGAAAAGGAAATAAAACTTTTTAAAGTTCAAGTCTCAGGTCAGCCCCCAAATTTGCAATTGATGTACAGCTAAGAACTGTAGCATTTTAGCACATTGGTAGATGTAAATTAATTCATTTAATTGCAACTGCAAAGTTGTGATGTTACTACCCTAACACCAGATCTTTTGATGTAATGCACATGATTTGGGGAATCTTTGCAAAATTGGTATGTACTGCTCCATATAACAAATATTCTGTTCCAAGTTCTATGTAAAATCAGCAAAAAAAAATTGCATGTAAATAAACCAAAATGAATGGATGGCTCAGATTATATATGTTATAACAATTTGAAAACCCTGAATGCTACTAATAAGCAGCTATCTTTCTTTGGAAACAGTGAATATTGCTGTAGAGATGAGATAATTGAATCACAGAAAGGAAGGAAAACTAAATCATTCCAATTAGCCATGCTCTCTCGTCCTCTGTTTAAGAAAAGTATATCAGCACTCTCAGAGTTTTTTTGTTTCAAAA
Organism: Erpornis zantholeuca; assembly: GCA_013400515.1. Taxonomy (NCBI): domain Eukaryota; kingdom Metazoa; phylum Chordata; class Aves; order Passeriformes; family Timaliidae; genus Erpornis; species Erpornis zantholeuca. Next base: position 32,410 of record VZTN01004898.1, on the reverse strand, counting down.
GTGTGTTTCTGCTAACAAGAGAGAAACAGACTCATCAGGTGTTTATAAAGTTAAAAGTTACAGAAATCAATGCAGGTTAAGCCTGAATAACCTTGTAATTAAACTAAGGTATGAATAGTCATTTGTATCTCATTGGTGTGATGACAAAGTGATTGGATCAGGCCAATAGCCATCTCAGGGCCTCTCATATTCAGTATAATTCAATCAATCAATCATCATCCTGTTTACCAGTGGTTCACATTGCAAACATAATGGTTAGAATTAACTGGTGCTGGAAGCAAACAGCTCTATTGAATTACTGGGGTATATTTTTAGGTCAATGGATGTCAGTGAACAGGTTGTGTTCAAAATTTGTCAGTAAACAGTCAACAATTCGGGATCTGAGTTACTAAAACTCTCCACTTTCAGAGCTTAAGTAATAGCAGCTAAAAATGGTTTAAGCATCTTCAGTGGCAAAAGTGTGAAGACCATTGTGAATCTCATCTTAAAAATTGTTTATGCATAGAGGTTCTTAACTATAACTTTGTCAGATCGTTACCAGCTTCACACAGTATTGTTATTTTGGTTTTCACAGTTTGCATTTGTTTCAAATACAGGGAGAGATGCAAGGAAGATTCAGCCTGTGTTCTACTCTTTGCTGAGTGTTTAGGTATAAGCAGTACAAGGGCTGAAGACAAGTAGTTGTGGGGAATTAACTGGTGGCAAATTGCTGCAGATGTTCTGACAAAAACATCAACTGAAAATTTTGGCTAAATTTTCAGAAGTTTCAGTCATGTTAAGGTGTGGAAAGGGAAAGTTAAATGCACCTGGGCAGCCTGGCTAGAGATCTGAGTACTTCTAGATTAAACAGACTTGTAAAGACAAGATAATTTTTGGGATTTTTTATTATTTCTATCCTGGTATTAGCATCCATCTGGGACCTAATAGGAGTTGTTTGAAGCACTCTCTTTGAACTGGATGAACTTTGAATATAAGTAGTATGATAACTTCAGAACTTTAGTTCCTAGCTATAGTAGGGATACCAGCTGCATTTGGAGTCTGAAGCAGCAAAAATGTTTTGCTTCCTTTTAGGTATTTTTGTTGCAAACAGTTGTATTGAGGATGACCCAAACAAACATTATCTGATGTAGGAACAATCTTCAAATATTTGCTACATAGTTTTATTCTACTTTACTTAGTTTTTGATTGTGTAATACTTTATAAGCATAATGGTGTTTGTTCCAACTGGTTTCCAGATAGATGTGTGCAATTACATAGGAACAATTTAGGTGTTTGCTGCTGATTTTCCAGAGCTGTTCAGATGTGACACCAGAGGACTAATGGCACAACTCACATCCTGAGTCCAATAGATTGTGGCATACTGAGTTCTTTTTCAGGGATATGTCATAGCTGTGTAGGAAGTGAAAAAATGTTTCTTCGCTTCTGCCATAATATCAGCAATGTCTTGCATAGTGGCTTTAGTATGTTGACAGCTCTGTGAGTCCTGAGTGCCTCCATTTGGTTATCAGGTTGAATTTTTATCTCTGAGAAGGCTTTTTTATTTTCTTTTTAAATTTTCTTTAGTAACATGAAAATTACAAAGTTTTGGACTCTACTGGCTACTGCCATGGAAACAGAAAAGTGTCTTTAGTGGAAAACTATTGAAATACCAGTATTGAAATACCTGCCATTTTTGTATCTTTTGTTGAGTTTTGAGAGAATATTTTCATGATGAATTGAACCTTTCTGTACCTGCATGCAGTTGGGCACACATTTTGAGTGCATGGCTAGTTATGTTTATTCATCTCTCTTTTTAGGGAGGCATTGGACCAGTGTTTTATAAACCACTGTCAGGCAGTTCATCAAAGAGCTGCTTCTGAGTGGTGCTACTTTTTCGGTTTATATACACTTGTAGCTAAGCTTTTTTTTTTAGAGGAAGAAGAAAAAATTTAATAGATTTTCTTAATTGGGGTCATTCAGACTGTATTTAGAGTAAGATAGAAATTTTCCTATATGCATTCCTGCATAGAAAGAAGAGATAATAATTTCTATAGTTCTGAAAGCCCTCTGCCACCATCTTTGCCTGTAAACTTCAGCAGAGATGCTTTTGAAAGAGAACAGGATTGTTTTCCAACCATCCCAACATGCAGTTGTGCAGTCTTGCCATGCAGAATCACAAGGATTGTGTTGCCACCCTTCTTCATTGTGAAGATAAGGCTGAAATAAGGTTTGCCATGAAGTTGTTGCTCAGTCATTAAGGTAAAATCAACAAGCACTGGATCTCACATCTTGTTCCAATGGGAGCAGTGAAACAGATGATACCCTAGAGCTTACATACCACTTGGTTAACTATGTGCCCTCAAATTAAATTAGAAAAAAACAGTAATAGGGAAGAAGTTCTTTTGACTATCCTAGCAATAGGATGGAGCTGAAGATGCATAACACATGCAGATGAGTAAGGTTACTCTGGGTATTTATGTGACTGCTGTGGCAAGTAAGATGGCAATGTTGCTTCCACGAGCACTTGGACCCTTGAGTAGAAGAATATGGCACTCTGATGTAGATAAGGCCATAGTTGTCATTATCTATGCTGTGACAAAGTCTAGACCACCAGAAAGCCTGTTGCCTTAGGTCCACAACTTGAGACTACTCAAAGCCCAAAAATAGAGTGGTTGTTTTTTGTGGTCTGCTCCCTAAGTAACTCCAAACAGAAGGACGTAGTGCATTGGAAATTGCTCTGGCTGCTGAAAAGCTTCAGCTTGAAAATCAGAGTCGTAGCAATACCAACAACTTATTAAACAAAGCTGTTCAGAAATGACTGTACTGTCATCTGGGAAAGCAAACCGACATTTAGGTTTGTGGAGTTTTTCACTGTGAAGCATGCTGTATTTTCTGTTTTGTCAGAACAGCATTTCCAGTCAAAGCCTGTTTTGACAGACACATCCTGACTTACCATATTGGTAAAACACCTGATTACCCAGGGGCGGGGGATGGAATGGGGGGAAAACCCAAGCAAATGAGCTATTCATATCTTGTTCCATCTGAAAAGCTATGGCAGATATACCAGACTTATTCAAAGAGTAGTTACATGAATTATTCAGACTTTAACTTTTATTTTGTTGGTTCTGCAATGCCTCATATCTGCCATGATCCTGCAGTTTTCATGCATTAGAACACAACAAGAGGAGTAACAGTTGGTTTGTGATGACCAACCACCTGACAGAAATTATGTAACTTCAGTCAGTGGAGTGGGGTTGACAGCAAAGCCGTGCGGTACTATGGCTGAACTTCACTCCTGTTCCTGTACCCCAGTATATTTCACTGAGCTTATACTTCTTAAAGCTTTCTATTACTAAAATAGGCAGATGAATGGAATTTGTTTCAATTCTTTGAAGAGAAAATAAAATAGAATCAATTTGCTCTGGGACTGCAATTTTGGAATCTGCTAATGACCACAACCAATTTTTGTACAAGTTTTGCTAAACAAAATCAGAGATTTTAATTCAGTTTCATTGATTTCTGTATGTGCATAAGTTAAATAAATCTTTTAATACTGAGTTTCTCATTTTAGCACATGAAGCTGCAGAAATTTCTCCTCATTCTGAGTTCACCGCTGCAACTAGCAAGCAAGATTGTGAGACCAGACATGCAGTTCTGGAAGTAGTACACATATGAATCAAAAACATATCTTCCTTTATGTTCATGTCCACTTAAAATATAAGGAAAGATACTTGTGGATTCATTAAACTGTTGTTCCCTATTGGAAATAAATGATGTAAGGTTTCATTTGAATGGAAGATTTAAAAAAAACGACCCACTTCATCCCCCCCCCAGAACCAAAACAAGGATCAAGCTGTTATTTGTCTCATAAAGAATCAGAATTTATTTAAAATATAACTAAAATTGTTCTGTTGATGCAAGTTTTAGTGGGTGTTTACTAAAATGAGTCACGTTTGACATCCAGACAGGTTTCAGTACATGGCATTGGTCTTCTAGCTTGCATTCTTAGGGGAGATGCAGTATCAAATGTAAGCAAATCTGCCAAACTTCAGATATGGAAGCACAGCAACACATGTGGTTTAACATCAGGAGCTGTGTAGGTTAGAAAGTTCCAGTCATCATTCTAGGGAAGCAGAGATATGTATGGTACTTAGTGTAGAAAACTGAGTTAAGAGTATGTTTTAAGAAATTAGCTTTGTTTATCTAGGCTTTATTTTAGCAGCCAAACATAGGCTTTTTAAGGGTTTGTGCATTCACATAAAGACAGAGGAGTCAAGACAGTGATAAGTCACCTGTGCTAGAGGGGGTAGAATGTGCACGTGTTTGTGCTAATTTTGAGATTGTCTATTGCTGTTGTAGCAGTAAAGAAACTCTGCCCTAATGAATTTGAGATCTGGGTAATTTATTTTGTGACTTCTTCAAGTGACCTTCTGTTGTGCTATGTTTAGTTTTACATTTTGCTTTGTTTTGTATGCTTGTAAACATAATTGCTTTAAAAAACCCCAGAAAAATGAAGCAGATTTTTAGGACCATATATCATCATCAAGGAAAGGAGAAAAGGGTTAATCAAATATTTTATGGTGGGCAAGAAAAGTGAAATTGTCACACATGATCCTTCTTCCTAGACAAATGAGCTACATTTTTTTTTCTGACCTTCTGATAGAGGTTGTTGGGCTGATATTTTGATTTTGCCTGAAACTGTTTTACTGGTTTGTCAGATTTGGCCAAATGCCAAGTTTCCATCACAACATGAGAGTTTTGCTAAAATTTCTGCTGGAAAACATTCTTAAGGCTGGAGAATTTTTTTTTTTTTAAAGCCCAGGGCATAAAAAGCAGCTCTGAAGCTCAAGTACTTTTCTACCACATGGACATTTTAAGTCTTGAGTTCCTAGTCACATTGATTCAGACGAAAAACCTTTAACCCCAGCCTGCATTGGTTGCCAGGCTGATAGTTATTCCTATGTGAGTAACCCTGGAAATGTTTTTCTTTTCCTTTTAATTTTTTTTGAAGAAACCTTTATTCTGGGCTTTATCTTGAAAAAGTATTTCACAATGGGAACATTATTTTCTTCTTAGTTCTGTCTGCAAAGCTTTTTCAAAATACATTGATGTAATCAGGTAACAGGTGACTGATGTTTATTACAAATGCCTGGACATTATCAGAGAGGGTTTGGTGGTGTGTAACTGTAGGTAGTTGTAGGCAGATAAAGCAAAAAAGAGTCCCTTCAATGTCTTAGAACCATTTTTCTGTTAAACAAGATATAAACTTTAACCCTCTTAAGGTGGGTTTTATGCATTTTCCCACACCCACATGCTGATTTTCGACACCAGTTGACTAATACATGTGGCACTTGTGCACTATTGTTACCTGTACCCTATGAATGGGAGCTAGATCTTTATGCAGAATGCTTTTTGCTTTCGAAGGATCTCATAAACTTGTTTCTTCAAGGGACTGCATAAGACAGGTTTCAAGTGGGATAGGGAAGTAATTTAACTTCTGGAATTCTGTGGATGTGTGTCACAAAGGCAGAGGGGCTGTTCCCCTTCAGATCTTTCAGGGAAGGTTTAACCATTATAACGTATTCATGTAGACGTCTGACTTTAAGGTACTAATTTTAAATTCTTTGCAGAGAAATAGAGTTACTGAGCACCTTTTCCTGTTCTCCCTGCTAGGAAATAATTTCTTGTTAAGACCAGTTTTGAAAAAGTTCTGCCTCGAGGATGGCATTTCAAAGGATTTCCATATTGGCTGGATTCAGAAGACTCACAACTTTTCTTAGACAAGTTTCATTGCAATCATCATTGTTACCTTGCTGATTATTGGTTGTGGTCATTTACTATTGAATCTGAATGTTCTTCTTCTGATATTTTGATTCTGCTGAAGTTCCAGGAAAAAAAAAGAATTTTTTCCAACCAGCAGATGGATGGCCATGGATCTACTCTAGACCCTTGGAGTTAGGTTCACCTGATTGAATGAAATTTCTTGCTATGTAGATACCAAAACTTGGGCAACTTATAGGTTCATGTTTTGACTGACATGCAATTAATTAAAAATATTTATTTCTAGGGAGTAATCCATGACACCCATGGCACCCACCCTAGGGTCCACTAGCTGTGAAGGGAGCCAAGGAGGACTGCAACAGATGCAAGCTGTAGGAGGCCTAGTGACTCTAGTCATAGAGTCTGCTCTAGAAGTAGGCTGCTTCTGGTTCCTGAAATGCTGCACAGAAGGCCTGAGGAGAGCTGAGACACACAGCAGTACTGTAGGTCCCAAAACAAAGCTATCTGCCTCTTTACAGCCTCCCAGTTTCCAGTGCCTGGACAGACAGCAGGCAGCCTGATGGAGTTGGAAGCCTGAACCTTTGGGAGCCTTCCCTTGCTGCGGTCCAGCTGCGGTGGCAGCTTAACTTCCCAGAATGTCCTGCTCTTGGCAGAGCTGAGTAGAAAACTGGATTCTTCTCTGACAGAGAAATCAGATTTCTAAAGAATAAGGAGTATTTTAGGATGCAATGAATATATTTTGAAATATAAAATTTCCAAACAGTTACCCCTCCATTTGTATAATCCAAAATATTCTAATTATATTAATTATAGCTCTTGTTACTAAAATTTATTGTCTTTTATCATGCTTGGAGTATAGACATTTCTGTAATAGAAACCTGAAGCATTTAGTAGTGTTTGGTTATTTAGGACATTTTGAGAACTTCAGCATTTTAGATTTTTGCTGTTGTCCCAACAATATGCAAAGTAATTTCCATACTAATTTCCCATTTACTCAGCTCTAAATTTAGGTTGCCCAGAAAAACTGTGAATGCCCCATCCCCAGCAGTGTTCAAGACCAGGTTGCATGGGGTTTGGAGCAACCTGGTGCAGTGGAAGGTGTCCCTGCCCATGGCAGTGGGATTGGAACTACATGATCCTTAAATTCCTTTCTAATCCAAGCCATTCTATCATATTATGAAATGTCTCAGGACTTTTAGAAAAGTTTTAGAGCTATTTATGGTTTACAAAAACTACCATTAAAATAATTTGTGACTTTTCAGAGGAGGTAATTCCACTGAGAAATTATGTATTCTGAACAACACATATCCAGTAGTTAGCATGAATTAACCGAAACATAGTTTTAAAAGCAAATTGTTTGATTTGGAATTGTTTGGAAACTGTTGACAAGGGTTTCTTTTTCTTTTTTTCCCTCTTCCTCATCTACCGTTGCATTCATCAGTAGATGACATTTTGCTACACAGATAGGAGGCTTCTAATAAATGATGTCTATTTGCACTGACATATTTTTATTTTATGAAGAATGGCAAGCCTTTTCCCCTTCACTTCCCCCACTTTAAATTCCTCTTTTAAAATCCTGTTTGCCTCAACAGCGGGATTAATACCGCTTTACAGAAACAAACACACTCAATCAATGTATGACTTGGGGCCTCTGACATGCTTGTAAATAGTGCTTTCTGTCTACCCAGTAATTAACTGTGTTTTTTCCAGTCCTATTAAGTCTTTCTGTATAGCCTGGCAGGGACATCTACATACTGGACTAGGATGCAGACAACCACGTTTGCATCGCCGCTTTGGACAAACTGTTCCTCCTCTTTGTTCTGCTATGGTGTTGTCTGTTAAGTGAGGGTGATGCTAATCCCTTGTGTTTAGGTATGGCCTGGGAATCTGCTGGCAGCAGGGTCTTTTTACTGTGACTTTACAGTATGAGCCCAGCGCTTATCCTCTTCCAGGAACACATCCTTGTGCTCTGGAATAGCCCAGTCCCCTCCAAAGCACAGCCTGACTCACACTCCTCTCCTGATTGAGACCTTTCTGCTTTGCCCACAGGGCCATCCCCACTTTGTTCATGCTGCTGGAGTCCCAGTATAACATATTGAATAGAGTCTACAGAATGTTTTAATCAACAGGACACTTTAAAAATCTTGTAGATACTGCAGGTCTTTTAACCTAAATATCATGGAACTTGTCTTTGAACTATAATTTCAATGAATGACTCTATGGCCTTTAAAATATATATTTCATAATATTCAAAGCTAACTGTGTTCTGAAATTGAAGAATGATAAGTAGAAATTTGGAGGCAACTTCTGAGGCAGAAATTAAAAACTAGCTTTGGTTTTCTTTGCATTAGAGCTGGACATCTGGGAATTTCAGGAGGCAGCCAGGAAAATTAAATGGAAGACACTTGTCCTCTCTCAATGCATGACACTTTCCCAGTGAGAGAGTGTAGGTTCTGCCATTACGGAAATCTGATTGTGGTACTAATACTCTGCTTCCTTGATGTCTCTGTGTTTCCAAATTGGGCATATACCTATGACAAGTTCTTTAGATTTTGGCTCCTTTCATATACATCACAACTAGACTGAAACCAGAAGCCTCAGAATCAATCCCATCAGGTCAGGTGGAAAAGATTTATGTGCCTCTGCTTCAGGCAGATTATTTGGTAGGACATGACTATGTTTAAAGGTACTTTTCTTCGCAAACTTGTTGATTCCTAGATGTAGAACTCAAAGCAACAAGCATCTTCACAGATGTGAGTTTAACCACGTTTCTCCTTGTAGGGAAAAGGTAGGAACCTGTTAACAGTCTGGAGTAAAGCCTTTATTTTCAGATAGATATTTCACAATTTTGAATTTTTTTTCCCCGATTTTGAAGCAGGTCTTTACTTCATGTTGTCAATCAGTTGAATTTTATAATTTTAACTGACTGAATGAAATATTTGTTAGGCAACAAGGGATTTAAATTCATAGTTAATGATGATTTTGTTTGTTTTGTTTTGGTGGGCCCAGGTATGTTTTTCTGAAAAATACACAGTGAAAAATATGGCAGGTGGGTTTTGTAACAGCATGCAGCTGACAGTGCATTGGTAAGGGTCATGGGAGCTTTTGCTTTCTATTTCCTCTTTTCTTCTTCTTCTCTGGTAAACCCACACTTTTCATACAGGTAGAAATAATTTCTTAGAAACACCAAGTGTCACCCACTTGATGAGTCTGCTGCCACAGATTTTAGTGAAGAACTTAATAAAGCACAATGAAGGCTAATCCTCACTTTGTGTAGAGAATGGAGTTTGGTGTGTGTGTCAAATCTGAAGAGTTATGTTGGAGACTTCTGCTGTAATTGAGTTGAGAAGAAGAGAACTATATCAATGTCCCTGAAAAACAAACAAGACTTCTACAAAGCTTCATTGAAAGCTTCATTGAAAAGGCAGTAGATGGATTTCAGATATCTTTCTAAATTAGTAATGGCCCGTTTGTTTGTTTGTTTTTCCTGACTGCACATGGGAGCTGGAGAAGCTTGAATTTATGTCCTGATAAAAAGCAGAAGTGCTAGGTATTTCAACTATGCTATGTTGCTCTTGAAGAGTGTGTAAATCTGCACTGGAGATGTGTTAGTATCCTAAGGCACACGGAATTTCACCTGCAGCATTACAGGTGAAGCACCAGCAACACCTCTGCTTATGGTACAGAGGAGCAGTCCTTGGACTGCTCATTGGAGAGTCTGAGGAAGAGAATGTGAGGTTTAGAAAATGAAAGCAGGACAGACAGCTCAGGTCCTGCGTTGGGAAGCTAACGAAATATGAAACACTCAGTTGAGGGCTGTCTTTAGGACATTACTACAGAGTAAAATTTGCAGCACTTTTTGCTGCAAAATCATTGCCCCGGGGTGATAGCAGAGCTGTCCTTGCAGCATCGCCAGGCACAGGCAGAAGTTGCTGTGGAAGTCCCAGGGACAAATTTCCTACTTTTCAATTTCTGTAACCTTTCAGCCTCTAATAACATTTAAGTCATCAGTATAATAAAGATGCCAGATATATAAGAAGTTTAAAGAGGTTTTAATATTAATACTCAGGTAATATTTTAATTTCTTCTCTTAAAGCATACCTGTTGTGTCTCCTGCATGCTGGATCACATGGTTAACACCTCAGTCTCTCACAAGTTATTGCTGCAGTAGAAACACATGCATTTGGAGAATGAAATTGCTTTTGATTTCTGTTTAAAACATGCCAGTTGAACTTGTATGTTCTGTAAAGTGGTTTTCAGGACAAGCTTCAAATTGAAGTGTGGAGTGGAAGTCCTGGTGTGAGAAAAATCAGCAGCTGATAGTTGAGAATGCTAAGCAAGCTAGTTTAAATTTAGTTGTGCCCATATGGTTACATTTTTACAGGTAGGTTTCCTAAGACAACATAAGAGTGAATGAGCAGCTGTCTGGGGCTGACCATAATTCTGCTCCAACCACAATAGCCTGACAGGGCTGGAGTTGAGTCTTGGGGTGGAAAGACTTGTCCAAAGTGTGGAGAGCATTAGTGCCTCCAGAGTGTGAACAGGTCTGAACAGCACATGATAGATATTTTGGGTGGATAAATAAGCTCTCTTGGGTGTAGTTGATTCAGTGCATTTTTGGCCTGTCCTTCAGGATGAGCTACCTGTTTCTCACTACTCCATCTTGAAAGACTTAAAAATCACTAGCTCAGGGGAAGATATCCATACATGGTTAGAGGAATGTCACCTGTTACTTTACTGGGAGACACCAAGGAAGGAGGTCTGGAATTTGCCTCGTTTAGTACTTTCACACATAAGTGGACATCTGTAAGAAACTGAGATGATGCCAGACTTGACAAGGAATGATGATGCTGTTAACTCTTTTAGCCAAGCAGACAGTGAAAGAAGGAGCCATAGTTATGGAAGTGTTGTGGCTCAGCAGCCTTGAGGAATATGTTTTGGTTTGGGGTGTTTTGTCAGTTTTGTACTACAGATCTTGGGAGAAAAGACACATTTGAAACTGCCATGGTTCTTCAGTCTGACTCACTACTTTGCAAAGTGCATGTAATGGCTGGATGGCTGACAAAGTTGCCAGTGGGTTTGGCTCTTTGTGCTGATATACCTCTGTGATACAGCCAGAAATTACAGACTGCACTGCATTTCCTGGTAGGTGCAAGGTGAAGTTTGTATCTTCTGTTAAGTTCACTGGCTGAAGAGAATCTCTTTCTATAAATTTATAAAGAACAACGTATGTGACTGAAGGCAAATCTGTTTTATTTGTTTAAGCTTACAAATCTGTTTTTTTTTTTTTTTAAAGTTGTGATTGGACAGCAGGGTAGAGGGTTATCTTCTTGTGTCCTCTTGAATAGTCAGCATTGTTGGACATGCACAGCTGGAAACAACAACTGAACAAGAATAAAGCTAGGAAACAAGTTTGGTTTTGGTAAATAGTTTGGTTTTGTTTGGGTGTTTTTTTGTTTGTTTTTGTTTTTTGTTTTTTCCCTCTAGGAGAATTAGATAGAATAAATGGAATTTTCCAGTTTTAGCCATGCTTTTTTTTTCTTGCTAGAGTCAGTCTTGAAAAAACAGAAGTTCCAGAGAAGGAAGGCTATTTGTGCTGCAGTTCCTCAAAGAGTTTTTAGATGAGTGACTGCTTGTCACAGTTTCCTGTGATTGTCCTGTATCATTAGTGTCAAATTCTACTGATTTCCTTAAAGCTCAGATCTTGGGGTCATGTAACTTCATAATAATTTGTTTTCTTTCTGTGTATTCCAAGTTTTCCTGGATAGCAGAGATGGGGAGAAGACAAAAAAGCCTTGAAGGTGTGGCCCAAAATCTCAAACTCAAAAAAATAAACACAGAGTAGGTTCAGTAAAGAGACATGGTTTTGTCATATCAATGATAGAAGCAATTACTCTCTTATTCCGAATTCTAAAAGGTTCAGGCTGTGTTCTTGAATTGCAGGTGATTATTTTCTTGTCTCTGTCTGAAAATCAGTTTTCCAAGTTTCTACTCTTAGGATTTCTGAGTCGTGTTTAATACCACAGATCATAAAGCTTTGCAATCTGCAGGCTGAATGGACTTTTCTCTTTATCACAGGGAGAATTTGGGAAAAAAATTTTCTCAGGAAACCAAAGAAGTTGCTTCTCTTTCTGTCTCTCCACTGTATTCTCACAAATAAAACGTGCAAGTGCTTGTGCATATGGTAGAATAAAATACAGGAAAAAGTCTGTTATTTCTTCCCTGGTGAAAGAGCATTCCCAGGTAACACTTAGTTACACTTCAAAAAAGAAAGAGCTTCATATTTGGTATTAATTGTTATTTTCTGGTTCAAATAGTTCTTATTAATGCAATTCTGGTAACTCATAACATTTCTTGGGTATGTAATTTAAAAAAAATAAATAAAAGAAAAAAGCAGAAGAAGCTCAATTATACTTTTTCCTGTTAATAGTGCCTTGTTTTCACTTCTGTTGCTTTTAGAGATTTTGGAGTTTATAAATGAAAGCAGCAGCACTTTGTGAAAGAGGAATGTAATGCTATTTAAAATATTTAAAAAATGTTAATTACACTGTATGTGTAATGATATTAAAAATTCTTTTGTAGTTCTTCTATAAGAATTAATGGTAGTGCATTCATGCTTTGCTAGACAAATAAATATTTTTCTAACTAAATAAGGCACTGTATTCATGCTAACAGCACAAATTTCTTCTTGTCTGGTGGAACCTCTCTAATCTTGCTTATACAGAAACAATAATGTTCTTAACTAATAACAAATATGAAATTATATTTATTTCCTTTTCACAATGGGATTATCAATTTCTCAATCAATTTTCCTTTGGATTCCTGCATTTCCAGTAATATTGCTTGATCATGAAGAGGACTGAAATGCAATTTGCACTTAGCAGATCTCGTTTTGCTGCAATTTCTTTGTAAACAATTTTTGTCTTTGTAAACAAATCTGTTCAGACAGTGTTGGTGAATGACATGGTTTGACAGTGAGGATATATGTTAAAGTCTAAGGATGAAATACTAATATACCAAAATACATCATGTTCTACTAAGTAAAATTCTTACTTTTTACTTTTTTAAAGGTTATAAGTCACTTATTGATCCAAATTTTTCACAGTAAACATTTTCCTGCCTGATATAAAGAAATCCCTTTTCGTACATTATTGAACACTAAATTGAAATGTGATTGTTTTATCAACATCTTAATTTCTTTTTGAATGAGTTTTTAATCTGAAACAGGTTTATTTATCTTTGGTTACTACTTAATGCTTTTATTTTGTTATTAATCAGTTTATATTTGTGCAGTAAATTGGTAGTACTGATAGAAAAGGATAATTCCTGTTTCTTTTGGCTTTCTGATTTATATATTTAAACCTGCACAAATCTCAACTCAGCAAACTGTCATGTGGAAACAACAACCTGTGATTTTTGTAATTTTATAAAATATAGTAATGTATCTGTGGTGGCAGTAAAAAAATGAGATTGCTGCAAAGGGAGATATTTGAAATCTGCTGCACCTGAAACCAGGAAAGCTTTTAAGTTGTTCATCTAAGAAAATTGAATCTTTGCTCTGCAATGTGTCTGTGACACATCTTATGAGAAAAAATCTTACTGGGAGTGGCTGAGGGAGCAGGGGTTGTTTAGACTGTATCAAAGGAGGCTTGGCAGGGATCTCCTCACCACTGAAAGGAGGGTGTAAATGCTTGACAGGGGGCTGTGGCCAGGTGAGGGTTGCCCTCTTCTCCCAGGTAAAAAGTGACAGGACAAGAGGAAATGGCCTCAAGTTGTGCCAGGGAAGGTTTAGGTTGGATGATAGAAAAAAATTCTTCACTGGAAGGGTAAAAGCATTGAAATAGACAGCCCCAGTAAGTGGTGGATTCACCATCCCTGTTTAAATGACGTGTAGACAAGGCACTGAAGAACATGGTGGTGGGCTTGGCAGTGCTGGGTTAATGGTTGGTCTGAACATCTTGAAATTGTTTCCAAACTACATTATTCTATGATTCTATATTTTACAATTTCCAGTGACTCTATATTCTGCAATTTCTAATTATCACTTCCTAACTAGGAAAAATCTCCTTTGTGGCAGAGCGTTGGCAGTGCAATTTCTGTTTTTCTCCAAATTTTAGACTAGTCAGTAAGCTAAAGTTTCTTCAACATAATATGAACAGCTTATTACAATATTTTGAGCCATTGGCAAGAAAATAAAAGGAAATATAATACATTATGCTCTTGACAAGCATATTTCAGAAGTGATGGTTTTGCATATTTAAAAAAAGAGGGAATACACTTTGTTTTGTGGACTTTTATGTAATCTGGCAAGAATTAAATATAGTTAATTACAAGTTAAAGACCCTAGCCACTTGGTATTATGGAAGACTCCTGAATAAAAAAATAGAAAATGGAATGTGGTGTAGAATTCAATACTTAGCATTCAAATTATCCTGTTAATTCTCTCTCCATTAACCATTACCCTGATGGCTTTGAATACTTGTAAAATACTGTTTAGGCCTATGTAAAATTATTTTTAAATTAAATTTAATTTTTAAAATTTACTTCTAAGTCAGTTGGTGAAAGAAATAGAAGCTGACTTCAGATATTTCATTGCTTAGTGATGCAGCCTGCAAGGAGATAAGTAGTAAGGCTTTTAAAAATAAATGCAATCTTTAAGCATTGACTTCTAAAAATAGAAATTATTTAGGAAGGGAAGTATCAAATTCATTCTTTTGTAAGTTGGGTGTTGTATGAAATATATTCAGTTACATTTGTAAAGGTCGTCTATGACCACCCTATTGTGCTTTCAGTGTTCAGTGACATCTTCAGAGAAATCTCATTTTTAAATCCCATTTATTTACTGATTCCAAGGGCAGTGCATTAGTCAAATTTTATACATAGGTTAAATGGTAATAGAAGCTGTCATGTTGTTGTGCTTTGGTATTTTTTGAGTGCGAGAAAAATTATATTTGTTGTTTGACAAAGGCTTTTTATGGAAACCTAACAAAGTAGAGATTATTGCAAATTGAAGGCACAGAAATTACTTAGTTCTGGGATCTATTGCTTGATGCTTTTTTTTTTTTTTTCAAGAGGAACATTAAGCAATATTTTGTATAATGTTAATGTTTTTCTGTTAGAATTCAGAATCAAGAATATGATAGGTAGACCTATGATGGTCAGGTATAGGAAGGGCTCCAAAACAAAATACTAGAATATTATTTTATCTAAGTTCATAATGTTCAGTAAGATATATTGGGTATTTTTTAGGCTTATGTAAAGTGAAAAGAACAAATAAAAACTGTAATAGCAGGACTTCTCTTACATGAAATTTAGACAGTAGAATTTTTAGGGTTTCAAAGTAAATTGAGAAATTGAATATAGTTGTAAATGTGGGGCTTTTCCATGAGTGGAATTTGATGCTGTTTATTTAAAGATATTAAACTGTGACTTATGCTATCTAAGTAAGCTTGGAAGTAGAGACCAACTTCTTCTCCACATCCCTGTGTGTAACATAAGCTTAGATATCATTTAGATATTAAGAAAGTGGAGATCATTGAATTCTAGTGAAGTAGAATAAGCATGGGTCAAAAGTGGAAGGCAATGTTTAGGCAGGAATTTTCCAACAAATCCATGTGTTGCAAGATTAGAACCATCAGAGTTGTACAATATAGTCCAGTAGGAAGAGAAATGCAAATCATTAAATGAATTTACTAAAATTAAACTTCCATGTCTGTGTAAATTTGTGATTTTGGATCAAAGTGCTTTCTGAACAACCTAAACTTCTTCCCTTTTTCAACAAATACACTCCAAAACCAATATGTCTGGTAAAGGAGGTTGTTAATTGTTACGCTGTAGAGAAGTCTATTAAATCCAATCACCTTGTAAATCTGAACAGATATAAATTATCCCAGCTAGAAGTCAAGTTCCTGTAATTCTTTTGATGATCAAATTTGTTCAAGCAAAGCCATATAGCAAGAAGCAAGTCTTATGTAGTTCGAAATGCACTGTGAGACCCAGAGACAAAATGTCAGTGCCCACAAATGGAAGGGAGCACTTTTTGCAGTTAACATAAAAACATTCTCAACACAAAGGCAAGGATGCCAGCACAAAGAGGGCTTTCAAGAAAAGCAACCATTTTGCAGAACTCCAACCTGCTTTCATAGTTTACCGGGAAATTTCATAAACGCTGTGGAAGTGCCAATGACAATGACAGAGCAGGAACGTAGGAGGACTTTCTGTCTTTTAACGGCGCTCTCAAAGCGAGGTTCTGCAGGAGATGAGCTTGTGATGTGAGACATAAACGGATAAAAAGTAGAGTTAAAAATAAACACCAAAGTTGAGTGCCCTATAATCATCATGAGAACGGAAAAATAAGTGAGCAAAGAAAAAGCCACCTCATTTCAGAACAAGCACTATTATTACTTATGGGAACAGGGAATAATGGAAGCTATTGCTTTTCTGAGTTCACATTATGTGCTTTTCCCTTCTGCCCTGAATAGAGCAAAACTTTCTTTCAAAAATATTTTTCTTTCAAGCTTTTAATTAATTTTTTATTTTCTGATGCATATTGTGAGATATTGAAAAACTTATTATTAAAATGAGAGAGCACTAGCATATAAAACAAATGTCCATATTTATAATTTCTTATTAAAAATGAGAGAAAGTAAAAACATGATCAGAAACTTGGAAACATTGAGACACCAGGTGATAGGACAGTCTAATAAAGAAGTTAAGAAGTGTATAGTTGTTGAATGCAAGAGCTGTATCACTGGAACACCTGAAGACTTTAATAATGATGGATGATTTTAGCTGCCTATTTAGGATTTTATCACCTTTGAATGAAGTACAAAGTTCTTTACTTTGAATTCCCCATTGGCAATGTACTTGCTTCAGGAAGCTTGCCTTTATGATTGTATAACACACAATTCAGAGGACCCTGCACTTTTATGTACTGGAATGATGATGCAAGGCTTGCCAAAAACAAGGCAAAATGTAATGTTATCATCTGTAATGACTGTACCTGTTCGAGGACTGTTGCAATTGAACATAAGCAGTATGCTTGAGAAGAAGATGATGTCTGGAAACTGGGAAAAGTGTTACAGCAGGAACTGAAATACCCGGAATGATAATCCAGAAAAGAAAACGTAATTTTTACGTGACATTTTTTCCTGCTCCCAGAGTTGAATTGCTTAGTGGAAAGTTTATGAAATACTAAGCACCACAGAGACAAAATTAAAGTTTTAAAAAATATCCGGACATTGATCTGAAGCATCAGTAGGTTTCTGTGCAGAAGTCAGTGAGGGGTTGAAGATATCTTGAATCTGGAATAGTGGATGGGGATAAGTTGCCTGCAGGGGTGTAGTTAATTATTATACAAATTCAGCAAGAGACATGGCAAGAATTCCAGTCCAGCACACCCTACATACACACTAAAGTTAGAGTCCTCTTGTGCAAAAAGTCAGGAAGGCCTTTTGCACTTCCCAGGGCTTGAAAACTAGTGGGAAGATGTGTCTGTAGGGGGTGAAACACTCTGGAATTTGGGTGGGTATTTTACTTTCCAGCTTCAAAAGAAATCTTCTGGTTGCAGGGTTTTGGGGGGTTTACATTTTTTTAAATCCAAACACAGATCATAATGGTTT
This sequence comes from Erpornis zantholeuca, assembly GCA_013400515.1. Lineage (NCBI taxonomy): Eukaryota > Metazoa > Chordata > Aves > Passeriformes > Timaliidae > Erpornis > Erpornis zantholeuca. The sequence goes on along the minus strand of VZTN01004898.1, from coordinate 15,029 downwards.
GGGGCTTTTTTTTTATATTTCAATAACATTTAATAGATGAGGGAAAAGTTTCCTAACAAATGCTGACCATAACATCAGCGAGCAAGATATGACAGCCAAGACATGGTAACTATTGGAGTACCATAAATCTTAAAAAGATGCTCTATTTTTCTCCTGGACCAAAATGAGTGGTAATTTTAGCACTGAAATATCCAAAAGTGTGACCTTCAGGATGGAATTGCAAAGAAAAAAGGGCAAGTAAAACATGAAGGACCTGGAGTTACTGGTTGTTATCATGAGTTTGGTGCTCTGCCATCTGAGCAGAATGCACCTCTAAATACTGGCTTTTACTTGGCTCACTGAGCAACTCATTTTGTGGCAGACTGCTGGCTGACTGGATACTGCACTTTATTCTCCATAAGAATGTGAGTTGATGTGTAACTCTTCCCATTAAGCATTTGCTTGTCAGCAGGCTTTTATTTAGTACCTTTGCACAGAGGAGGGAGAAAATAAATAATGACAGGTTAAAAAAA
>VZTN01004898.1:818-14481 GCA_013400515.1 Erpornis zantholeuca | reverse complement strand
AAAAAAAAAAAGCCTTCCTCTGATAAAAACAAAAAAAATTAAAACTCCAGAGGATGCTAAGGGACTAATTTTTTAAATGTACAATAGGCATATTTGCCACTGTTCTTTTAGTATTTTAACTTTTTCTGTGTCTTAACACTCATATTTAATGAGTTTCTTTCCTAGTTTATTTTAAATCTGTAAAGTTTCTAAATACTTCTGTCCTGGCAGTGTGTTGGAGTGGGAAAGTACATGCTAAAGCCATTCTCTCTGTGAACAGAAAATATTCACAATTCAGAACATAGTGTCCTAATTGTTCTAGAGCAGGAGCTGCACTCAGCCTTGTCATGAGTTAATGCCAAAGTCATTTTTGTGGCCACTATTTGAGAGAGAAGGCATCTTAATTAAAAGCTGCCTTTGCTGAGGACGTCAGAAAAGCTACTGACAGAGTGTTCATGCTAACTGCAATCATGCATCCTGCCATCACCACTGACAAGGGAAAAAAAGCAAGAGAAGTGTGCTGCAAGTGGCTGCTGTCACACAGATTGCTGTGACAGAGAGTCTTGAAGAGCTGTTGCTTTGTCCATTCAGTACAGCTTTGAATTTTAAGAGACAACCTCTAATAACGACAAGTCAGAATAATTTTTCCCAGTGTAGGGCATTGCTGACATGTCATGCTGAACTGTTCAACCTCAGAAATCAAGGTGCAAAATAAGATTGATTAAAAATCATTAGGAGATGTTGAACTGTCTCTTAATTTTTGATGCATGGTGAAGTTTGATGTTTTTTTAGTTTCATTTGCCCTGAAATCAAGGTGTTCAAAATTAAATAGAAATTACATTGTTCACAAAATAATCTCACTGTGGCAGCTGGGACTTTAAGAGAAGTAGTAGCAAAATTTCTATGATAAAATCATGAGAGACTGTGATTTTGAGCTCTTGGATGAGGTTGTCTGCCCTCATCCTGTTTGTGGTTTTTTGGTTTTTTTTGCTGTGTTTTCTTGCCATTATCTTTCTTTTACATGTGGGAAGATAAAAGCGAGTGTGGGGGCTAAAGGGTAAGAATAAAGGCTGGTCTGTCTGTCTGTCTGTCTGTCTGCGTCACTGTGGTGGGAGTTACAATAGGTAGCACAGCCGGCACACCTGCGGACAGGCAGCACCAGTCTTCTGCTGCTGTTTCTGGGCATTACTGCTGTCTAGCAGACAGAAAAAAAAAATTAAAAAGTGTGATCAAGAAGCATTTGAGAAACCCATTTATAAGTCACCCGAAGCTGAGACTGTTCCTGTGATATTATTAAGAGGCAAAGGGTGAATAAAATGCTATGGAAATACAGGGACTAGCAGATTTCTCTTCTCTGCTTGCTGCTCAGGTGTCCCAAAAAGGGCTGGAAAATGTAATTTATCTTTCTGCAAGGGGAAGGGATAAACTTCTTGCCTGACAGGATTATCTGCTTCATCTTGGAGATATTTAGTTTGAAGCTGTGTGGAGTAGTCTTTGTGACTATTGCTTATTATGACTTGCATCAAGATTGATATGTCACTTCACTTTTATTCAGATATAATTTTGTATAGCAGGTAAAGCAGGGTTATCTTTAAATAATGCTTTTGATGAAAACAGACAAATGATTATTTAGAAAAATGAATAGAATGAGTATAAAGGACAGCTTTGAAAGTTGTTTCTGAGTTTGACATTTTTCCCTTGAAGCAGTAGAGGTAAAGAGCTGGTGACAGTGAGTTGACTGTACTTTGCCTTCCTAGGAAACTCTGCACTAGAAAGTGTTGATAAAGAATCATTTATTCATGATTCCTTGGGTATGGAAAGTGTTTTTAAAAATGCTGATACTTTTCCTGTAAATTATTTTTAAAGATCTAGTTTTAATAATATTTTTATTATACTTTTATTTAGTCTTTAAAGATGCCTTTTCAATAAGTGTTAAGCAAGCATGTTTAAAATTGTCAGTTTGGAAGTACACATTGAAAGCATACTTTGACAGGAATAGTGCCTGTGTAAGAGGAACTCACTTCTCGTTTTTAAGTTATGAAAATACTTTTGAATTGCCTGATGAAGTTGATGGAGAGAGTACATTCAAATGAATTATAGTTTAAGATGTTTAAAATTTTAAAAAATATTTATTTCTGAGTATTCATATATAAAGACAAATCTGTGCTAATATAAAAATTAACAGAAAGCAAAATTTGCAGTTAAAATAAATTTTAAAAATTTAAGTTGTAATATGTTTATATGTTGGTCTTCAATTGTTAAATTCTCTATTTCCATGCCTCAGAAGTCTTTCAGTGTTACTATTTATAGTAACAGTTTTTATTATACGTACAGCGTAATCTTGTATTTTTAATTTAGATGTGCTTATTGTTTAATTTGACTTTGTAATTTGGATATTCAGTAAAAACTTAACATTTGCAATTTCATAGAACTGAGCCTCTATAGAAATTTCAGTATGTACCACTTAGAGGCAGTTTTGTTTATCACTGTTTATTTTCACATCCCCTTAGGATACTCTAAGTAACCCAGCATGATTAATTGTGAGAGCAATTATAAACAAATTTTGTATTCTGGCCACAGGGTTGCATGAAAATACTTTCTGTCTTCCTTCGAAGTTAACGTTTATTTTATTACATATCTATATCAAAGTATTTATGAATTTAATTCATTCTTGCAGAGCTAAGCATGATACAATATAGATGCTTTTAATGCCAATATTCTCCCAAGTTTATGGACTGGCTGCCTGGAACTGGCCTAGTAGTTAATGTTTAACAATCTTAATACTGATATCACACAGAGGTAGTTCTGTTGATTTTTTTAAAGATGTGATGTCTTCTTTCTCTGAACCAGTTTTGTGACAGCTCAATCTGTGATTTGGTAAGGCAACATCTATCCTGTGAATCCAAAAGTCTGAGGCTCGGCACTCCCTGCCCAATTCTTGGCAATTTTCATGAATGCAGCGAATTTAACTGAGTACCTTCATTTTTCAGCTGCCTGGACTTCCCATAGCTTTAGCTTACTGAGAGTTTTTTCAGCTTTTTTCTTCTATTGAAGATGGGTCATGTCTTGCCCTGATTGTGGGTGTTATTCCCTGGGGGTGGGAGAGGGCATGTGAGTTGAATCTGCTTCTAGTTTGGTTAAAATATTTTGAGAATTTCAGATGGTGCTGTTACAAATTATGCCAGATAAGTTTACCACTTTTGATAGGAAAGGAAACAGACTTTTTCCTCCCAGTTTCCTTAACACTTATGTGCAGTACAATAAGTTGCTAACTTATATAAATCGGGTAGGGTTTTTCAAATGTTTTGTTAGCTTCTCTAATGGGCTATACTTGTTGCTGAAGTCTAAAATTTTTTGCAGGGCTTAATGTGGTTTAAGCTTTTAACTATGGGTATTTCGGATGTTCTTTTTTCTCTGTTTTACCTGTGTTAATGATAATGAAGGATGTTGGAGCCAGAGAACACGACACAGAACTGACTTAACAACACTCTTCAGAGAGATTTTTTTTTCCATCTCCATCAGCACACATCCTATTGTAGTACTTACTTTTAAGACAGCATTGCTGCTTCACCAAACTTCCTCCTACAGTGAGAGAAGTAGGGATAACTCTTGGAAAAAGTTTTGAGGCTAGTGACAAAATATGTTTGTCTTTCAGATCCCCAGCTCAAGGGTATAGTGACCAGGTTATATTGCAGGCAAGGCTACTACTTGCAAATGCACCCCGATGGAAGTCTCGATGGAACCAAGGATGACAGCAGTAATTCTAGTAAGTGACTGCCCCAGGGGAATGTCTTACCCGCACACGCAGATCGCACCGCTCGAATGTGTATGCACAGGCACCGCGGGAATGCCCTCGGAGGGGTTCGCAATGTCTTGTGTTCCCGGCAGGAGGCTTCTCTCCCTTCGGAGCCTGATCACCACCAGCATGGCTTGTGCAGGACATTGGCCTAAATGTGTTGCCTCCGAAGGGGAGGGCGTAAGGGCTCGTGGACCTTAGGAGGGAGATATTTAGGCCAATTAATGTCTTCTGGCGATTTTATAAAAGGGGTAAAATTATTATAAAAGAATGTTTTAATAAAAACTCTTTATCGAAAATAAGTTTTTTATCTTTCAATAAATAAAAAAGAAATAACAGGATGTGGAAACTAAATTTCCCTGGAAAATTTGAATTTACAAACAAATAAATGTATGTTAAAATATCAAAATTCCTCATAAAACACATGCTAAATTACCTTGCTGAAGGTACTAAAAAATTCTGGGGCTAAAAATCCCACTGTCCCTCCTCCAGCCAGAATTCCAATGATGTTAAGAGACTTTCTGCTGCTGCAGAGACTGCAACAGTGGCAGTTTTTAAAAATATTCCAAACAAAAGAGGTCTTGAAAGGCCGTGTGGGTTGCTGCTTTGGTATGCTTTTCCTATGATACTGCCACATATTTTCATGTAATGAGCATATATATGTTTGATAACTTAGCTGCAAATGGTAATTATACAAACCTATTCTTACTCTAGAAACAGTTGATTTGTATTTTGCTTATTTTAATTATCATGGCATATTTAAGTAACTTTTCTGTGTCATCTCGAATTTTATTTTAAGTACCTTTAATATATAAGATTTATCTTCTTGCTATGCACACATAAATAACCATTTAGTTTCCTTAAAAGTGTTGGAATTAGGCTGCAGAAATTAATGTATTTGAGGTTTCTGCTTTACATTGGTAAGATTTCTATTTTAATTGATGCACAGCTGTCATTTATAACACCTTTCATCAGCAGATAGCATGATCATCTTTTTGTTTTGGTTTATTTCTAATTGAGAAAAATTAGTTGCTGTATTTTCTTCTGTATCTCTCTGCTTGTTTTCCAAGTACTTTTGTTTCCCTCCCATGCCCTCCCCATCCCACCCTCATCCTTATTTCTTGTCTTCTCTCAATGTGTCCATCTCTCATCCCCACTTCTGTACTGGAGTACATACTAAGACCTTAAACAAAACAAGGTTATTATCACTTTTTATAGAAGCTTTGCCTAGAGGAGGTCTAACAACAGTCTTAGGGTATAAGTCCATATCTCTCTCCCTCTGCCTATCTCTCTTATTTTCAGCTTCAGCATGAAGGTGTGTATGACTGCAACAATTTTCTAATGTTTTACTGTTATTTCTGAGAGGTTCTTTAACTCTTAGATCTCTGTGGATCTGGAGTCTTTGCAAAGCTAGACCACAGTGACTTACTTTTCTCTTTTTGATGTTGTCAGCTTCACAAATCTTCCTCTTTTTTTATTTGCTCTTTCTCTCCCCTCTTCTGTCCATTTCTGGTTTTCCATCTCTCTGCCCATCTCCCTCGTTCTTGTTTTTCCAAAATACAGAATAAGTATTCTATATTATAAATATTCTGAAATATTGAACTTCTCTAAAGTCAACCAAATTCCATGCGGCAGTACTTTGTATTTTGTGTAAATATTGTTAGATAATTTGTTTTACTCCAACATTTTTTGGCTAAAAAGTTGTGGGGTTTTTTTTCCATAACGGCATTTTTTTCTCTTTCACTGGTGTGATTATTTTTTCTTAACTGGTCCAATTTTCCAATATTTTTTATTAAAGACAGTTTAGAACAGAAGAATGCAAAATTAATGTGTTTGCCTGGAAGGCCTAGAGTCTCCATCTGAAATTTTGCTGCTATATATGTATCAACACTATATTAAGAGCTGAAAAGATTTATACATTTGGTATATTCATTAATGTGTGAATATGTGTTTGTTTCTTTTGTGCTGTCAGTTTTTTCCCTTTCCACTCTGTTTCCTTTCATTTCCTGTTGAGCTTTTTTTTTTCCTATTGCTTTTGTTTATTGCAGCATATGTTGTTTTTCCTTCTCCCTTTCACTTTAAAACAATAATTTTCTCATGGATAGAATTTCTCATATTTTGATATTTTACTTTGAGAGCTCCTTAGCATGATAATTTCTCTCTGAGGCTTAGAAGTGAATAACTTTTGGCAGCTGCCCAAGGGAGAAAATCATGCTTCTGACCATGGTGCATGCAGGCTGCCTATTTAATGTGCCCAGTGGGTGAAGGGATGGACATTTATTAGCTGTCTGTAGGACAGGTAGAATATTTACCTGGATAGAGAGGATGATTTCCATTCAAAGTGTGTTTCATAAAAGAAGGAAATACAGACTGCCAAAGGGTGTGCGTCTCTGCCAGCCTTCCACCTGTCTTCTGCACTATTCCCTGTCCCTGAAGCCACCCCACTGAGTAACTGGGTGTCAGAGAAGCCAGAGGGAGCGAGGAGTGAGGGAGAGAAAAAAGATGCAATTTCTTTTTTGTCTTTGCAAGGAAACTGTTTGAAGCTTAGTCATGCTGCTACTTTTTGTGCTGTTGCCATGTATTCTGTGTCAAGCAGTTAGAGGAGTACTTGAAGTTTAAATTCCCTCAAGTGCCTATATAATTTTGTACTCATTTTATGTGTATGTCAGTAAACATAAGTTACACAATTTTGGAGTCACGGCGTCATAGAGAGGTAGTTCAAACTAAGATTAAGATGTCTTTAAAGCTTCTCAGTAGTCTCCTTAATGTGACTCTGCTTCTATCTGAAGTGAAAATGAGTTGTACCAGTGGTTTTAATCAGCTGCTCATTGTCCCAGTTTGAGTAAAGGATAGAGACTGCAGAGAGAGATGGCAAGATCCTTTGTGTATCACTGTATGCAAATGCTTGGATGAAAAAGGAAGAAAGATGTGATGTGTAATTGCATCCCTGAATGTACTTTTGTCTGCTCATCTTGATGGCCATGATATTAGAGTCCAGCATAAACAGACCAACAGGTTTCAGTTCATAGCTGTAATTTCTTTTTATAACTTTTCCAAGTTAATGATGTTTCATGAAACAGTGCTAATAAATGCACCTATTTGTTAATGGTGCTGAGTTTCCTTAAATCCCTTCACCAAATCAAGGCTGTTAGCCGAACAATCTTGTGTGTACAGTCTGTATTTTCTTTTTTTTTTTGCCCCACTCTCAGTGATATCTTGTTTTAGCGTTTTTTTATTATTTTTAATTTCTCTAAAGCCTTACAGTTTCTGGTTTACTTTTGTGTCTTGCTTGTAGCAAAGGGCAGGAGTGACTGTGGTTAAAGCTGTAGTTTTACTGAGGTCCTACTCAGTGTAGCTGTCGCTATATCACTCTAATTTTCCTGGATTTTACAGGTGCAAATGCAACTTCCTTCACTGGCCTCATTAGTAATTAGGAAAAACAAGCTACTATACAGAAATCATAAAGAAATAGAAACGATTTCCATATGTGCTTGTAGTAAGAAGCATTACATTCTCCTCCTCTCCTCCCCACCTAAACCAGCTCATTTTTAGGCTTTGGTCTATCTTCAAAGTTTTGTCTCATGAATGAAGGGTAGGTTTAGAAGGAAGACTAATTAATTTGAGAAACAGACAATTCCAACTCTAATTTCTGAGATAGAAGCCCTGAATCTTGCAGCTCTATCGCTTGTTTTAATTCACCTAGAGTGTATCTCAGGCAACAACCCTGAAAAAATGCAACACAAATAACACTTTTGTTTATAGGTGATAGACCTGATTGTAACACTCAACTGCTGCAATTTGTTCCCCTTAAGAAATTGCAGTCATGTTTATATTATGTGTATAATATTCTGTAATTAAACGAGCATTAATCATTGGTTGTCTTATTTCATAACTGATGAATGAAAAAGTGAACATTGTCCAAGAAACTTTGATTTGGCTGTGCTGTGCACATCTTTTGTTATGCTGCAACATGCTTTACCTCCTTTGTGGTGCTTGGTGCCTGGTAGAGTTGCTCTTCAAGAAATCCTGCAATCATTTAACATTCCTTTATTTTCATCTTTTAATACATGCTTCTAATGGTCTATTTATATCTTCCAAATCGAATGTGGAAGTATTTGCTTTTTAATGTCTTTATAAAATACCTACCACTATCATATTTTGGTTTCAAGATACTCATAAAATAATCTTTACCGCACCCTTGTAAGGTAAAGGAGATAATTAGATAGAAATAAAGCACAAAAAGATTAGGAAAAACACACCTGCAGTGCTGTTAAATTTGGATTAATGAATGTTAATTTTGGATTACTGCACTGAAATATCTGCAGCCTGATACTTGCACTGGTTTTTACTGCAGTGTGCCTTCAAAGAATTACACAGGCATTTTCTCTTCTATTTCCACCACCTCTGGGAGTTAGGTAAGCCTGTTTCTCCCACTCTGATAATATTAGTCTGACAGGGTCACTGTCCAGTCATACTTAACAAAAGGTTTTAATTATGTCTTCTGTAAGATCAGGCAAGTAGAATGGGTTTGCTCCATAAGAAATGGATGGACAAACCTCTAAACACCAACCTCCTTGCAGTCATTGCCAATCTAAAAGATGTTTTGATGGAGTTGTCATTTTTGCCTGTGGGCCTGCAGATGAAAATAAATTAAAGAAAAAGCTGCCTTGATCTGATTGGACATTTGGTGCTGTGGAAAGTTTTATTATCTGTCACGAGGGCAGTGTGCATGCAGAAGAGACTGCAAGTTCGTAACTCTTACACAATCTATAGCAAGATCTTGAGAAAAACAGTGATCTGTAATAGCAATTTTCTTGTAGCTACAAGTCAGTTGTACCTAAACAGACTTTCACAAGTATATGAAAATATCTAATTTCAGGAATTTCAGATTTCAAGTTAATGGATTTGTTGGTACAACATAAAAGAAGGAAAAAGTTATGTGGCGGTTTTGTGTTTTGCTCAAGACAGGAGTGACTGCTTATAAAAAAAAGTGGACTCAAAATTTTGCTAAGGCTTTTTGAGGATTAGAATCCAACTCAGATTTGGAATTCTGCAAGTCTCCTCCATGAAACCTAAACCTTTTTCATGCCAGTTGTTCCTGCTAAGTGTCCCCATCCTCATTTTCTGATATTTTTGTCATGCAAGTAGACTTGTTGGCTTAGAAAAAGGAGGAGAATCCAAATGCTTTTTGGAAAAGGAGGAGAACACAAATGCTTTATGGCTGTTGTTTAGATAGAATACAAAGCAAAGCCAAGGGAGTGTGCACAGACTCAGCACTGAAGAGGAGAAAGGGTTTTCCTTGCAGCATTTTTGCCAATTGGTTCCCTTGTTTTCCTTGATGCTCCCGCATCTTACTTGCGTTTGGAATTGCCAGGCTTTCTACCTAAGCCTGCAGCATGGGGACACTGAGTACCAGGCACAGCTGTATTTCCTGTGCTGTTGGAGGGTTCCTCCTCTCTCAACTCATCACTGAACTGGCTTTAGGCACATAAAGATGTTCAGGGACCTCACTCCCCCCTACCCTCTCCCCAGGTTTTGGGTTCAGATTGTTTTCTTGAAGATAGAAGGAAGCAGGGGACATAGCTCTTTTTAAGAACCCCCTCAGATAAGAACATAGGTTGGCCTTTGCAGACCTGGAATGCCAGCAGACTCTGGAAGGCTTTCAGCTTTACTCAGGGCAGGTTTTTTACTAGCGTGAGGGATAGAACAGGTGAATCCTAGGAATGTTTGAAATGTGTAATTGAACATAAAAGTCTTGCTCAGTGAAGAGTACTGCCCAGTCAGGTTCTAGAGGAAATTTAATTTCTTTTGGCCAGTTTCAAAGTGCATTAAAACCACATGCTGTGCCTTACTGGTGCATATTTTGCTGACCCCAGTATGCAACACATTGATGAACATTTGTCAATCAATAGCTGAATGTGGGCTGTCCTCCCTACTTTTACTCAAGTCTGAAAGATTTTGTCACACTTATGTGCAGAATTTCCGCATTTATAGATCACACTCCAAAATTTTAAGGGTTTAGACTAATTACAGGAGCTTTGAAAATCTCCNCTCTGCTGTGTTACAGACCCATAGTTCTTGTTCAGTGGTGGTTGGATTTTTTTTTTTCTAGCTTTAGTGTTTTATTTTTATTGGTAATACAGCAAATAATATCTAAGATCCAGAAGTTTTTACTGAACTGCTATGATAGAGTTATTTTTCATTAGCTGACTTAGTTCTCATGGCTGGCTTGTCTTTTGTGTTCACCTCTTTTCTTTATACAAGTATTGTTTGTTTTTCCTTCCTGGTGTCCCCTCAGTTGTTTCTTCACCTCACTAGCATGGTGTTCATATGCAGATTCCCTCCTGAAATTTCTTTTCTTCTAGGAAAAAACCCAAACTCAATTGCTATCTGAAACTTAGTTTTGTTGTCACAGACTCCCCTCCACAACCCACAAAAGTGATTTTGGTGGTTTTGACATTGTTTCATTTGAGGGTAACAACTTTATAACTAATTTTTAGCTTCCAAATTATATTGAACTAAAAACCTTCAAGCCATGCAGTGTTTAGCCTATATACTCCTAAGATATCTGTTCTGTAAGTGCCATATTTCACTGTTTTACATCTATTAGAGAGGGAACCTCATCTGTACCAAATATTTTTTAGTAAACAGCACTGTAATATCCTAACATAATGGAGAATTTTGGAAATGACAGAAACTAAAATGCTATTTATTTGTGCTAATTCTTATAATATTTTTTATTTTCTTTGTAAACCTGCCAAATTGTTTTCAGTTCTTCTAGAGCTCTTTTGAATGCATTTTGCTTTCCACTGCTCTAGGAAGTACTCTGCCACAATTCCTAGCTTTATGTTGGCTTCGTGTGTTCCTAAAAGATCTAATGTTAGACATTCTTTTTCTGCATGGCAATGCCAAAGGAAAGGTGTATTTTTTTTAATACACTCCTATCTTTCTAGTAGTCAACCTATGTTTTTAACTCAGTTGTAAAGACTTGATCATCTTCATCATAAAGAAACTGTGGATTTTTGTCCTTTGACCAAACAGAAATTTTCACAACTTGAGAAATGTGTTTATCCACTACAATTACATAGTCCTTCTTCTCTTCATTTGGGCTTTAGCTCTGGCATTCTGATTACAGATAGCCTCATACAGGACACTTTTTGGTCACACCTATGGATGTCCTTCTTAAATTTTGAGGAACTCACTGTAGTTGTTAATGTGTCCCTGAGACCTGTCTTGGTAGAACCATAGTCCCCACTGCATATGTTGAACACACAGGTTATGGTTTTGGTTTTCATCCCAGGACTTGGGACTCCTTGGCTCATCCAGAGTGGAAAAACATTTAACATGAACTCTGTCTTACCCAGATCTTTTCTTCCAAGATTGATATGTGCTTTGCATCTCATTTTCTAACATGAGTCAATAAATGTAGTTATAGGTGTGTACTGGCATAAGTTTTAGAAGAATTGGTTCATGCCACCTACTTACACAAGTTGTGTTTTTCTGTGGTGGGGCTGGTAAACTCCCACTCTTCACACTGATGGGTTTTCAGGCAGTAATCAAAGCTGTTGCTCTTTTGATTACTACAGAGGTATATAGTATTTCTAGGGTATTTGTTATTAGGTGGTTTTCTAATTATTTTATTACCCCAATTTCTCTATTCAGTTCCGTAACATTTATGCACATTTAGAGTCAAGAACATATTTCAGTGCTTTTATGAACTATGATAAGCCTCTGTCATTAGTGTTACTGCTTCTATCAAATATATCATTCACAAAAGCAAAGGAAAAAAAAATTGAAATCACAGACCCCTTGACATCAGTCTTTAATGAGGACACATTTTAACCAAAAACCTTAAAAATGCCCAAGAAAATAAAGAGCTACTTGCCAGAATCAGAGAACCAAGATTTTCTGAGTTAGTCTAATTTTAAAAGCATTAAAAAATTATACAGGGACTATTGTTTCTTTCTTTCTGTTAACGATGTTTATAAGAATATTGTATTAACCATAGCATATTTATATCTGGTCATGTTTTTTCTTCACAGCTTTATTCAACCTCATACCAGTGGGACTTCGAGTTGTTGCTATCCAGGGTGTAAAGACTGGGTTGTATATAGCCCTAAATGGAGAAGGTTTCCTCTACACATCAGTAAGTACCTTGCTGGACTCTGTTTAAGAGGCACAGCTAAAGTTTGAAATCTACACAGGAATGAGACATGTGTGTGCTTTTTAGAAGTTCTGTTATGTCTGTGTGTGTTACACACACCAGAGTTGTGTGCAGCATTATCTAAAATTGGGATGCGGAAGAAATTGCTGTGCACTACGTTTGAAAGCCTGCATGTTAATAATCCTAAAGAACCATACCATAGAGCTCTTTTCCTGGTAGGTTATACTGGTAAAGTGCCATATGCCACAAAGGTTATAATTTTCAATTCGATTCTCCAAAATTTTTAAATAAAGACCTGCAATTATTTTCTTAGTGACTTGTTGATCGGAGTCCAAAAACTGCTCCAAGCAGTACTTTTATTGATAAAATTTATGAGTGCAACTTCCATCTAAAAGGTCATTAACAGCCTTATGGTTTATCACCATAGTCTTGTAACTGTATACTTAACATTATTGATTTTTTAATATCAGATATAAGGAAAATAAAGAGTGCTGTGAGAGACGGTTATCTTTGCAGAATGATCAGAGTTAAAAAAAACCTTTTTGAGTCACAAAGAAGACTGTTGGATATAGTGACTGGGAAGACCTCAGATTGTTTATGATATTTCAATGATTTAATGATAATTACTCAGTGTGTTGTTGAATACAGAATTCCTTAGTTTTGTATAAATTTTATGTCCTAACTTCCTTTAGAAGGCAAACAGACTTTAATGTGAACAGGCAGTTCTGGAAGGTATTAACAAGGTGGCTTAAAGGATTTTTCATTACTATATTTTTATTGACATCTGTGTTAAATTTATTTACATAGTGCATTTTCCATTTTTTATGTCCTGTAGTTCTTAATTCCCCACTGAGTTACAACACACTTCTTTGTTTTCAATGTCCGTTGAAAGGAAATTGGAAAGATTAAGTTTCTGATGCCCTGAGGGAAAGTATTCTGTTTGTTTCAAACATACAATTGTCTTGGAAAAGCTAATTAGGAAGAAAAAATGGAACTAATCTTGAATGTCAATGTCAAGACAAAGAGAAAAATCCTTCTCATAAAATGCCTGCTGGAAACTGCTGAAACTCCAGCAGTATGATCTATATTTTTTTTGCATCTATTCAAAATAAAAATTCTATCACAGGAAAACATGTAATATTTGCTATCAGAAGGAAGAAAACTAGAAGAAAAAACCTAGAGCTTTTAAAGAAAATGAATTACTAGCTTTCCTGTGCCACCACATTTTGTGAGGAGTTCATTTCTGGATCATGGCATGAACAGCATTTTTTTAATGTGTTGGCACACTGAAGAATACGTTTTTGCCCAGCAATGTTCCTGAAGTGATTTCCCAGTCCTCCAGAAGGAAATACAAATTTCAGAAAATGTGCAGTTTCCTGATGGTTAATTCTGCAGGGGGGCCACACGTGAACAAATTGTAGTAGGCACTGTTTTTATGTATTGTTCTGGAAATGGTTCAAGTTAAATGAAGTTAAGTGAGACAAGGAAATGAGTGTTTTTATAATGTACTGCTTACTCTTCCTTGTGCAGAGAATGAAGGCCCATTAAATGACAAATTTGACACATTAGAAAACATAGCGGAAGACTTAGTTTTGTTATGCCAACAAAATGATTTTCAACTTAAACTTTTGCCAAATAGAAAAATAATAACTTTTGGTCAAAATTTAAAGGTAGTTGTTTCAAAACACCAGTGCTGTAATACAGGTTTGATTGTTTCATATTAA
>VZTN01004897.1:1289-18547 GCA_013400515.1 Erpornis zantholeuca | reverse complement strand
GATGAAATACTTATGCTGATCCTGGACAATGCATTAAAAATGTTTTTTCTTTTCTAAAAGCACCTAACGCATTCAAGCTTTATATTTATCTTGATATTTATACAAATATCACCAATATTTATGCCCTCCTGGGCTTGTGGCTCAGCTCTCACATCTTTCTTATAGCAGTGGCCATAGCTGGGCAGAGCTATGCAACTACATAGCTTTAACAATGCCAAGCAGAGTAATTGTCTCCATATCTTACCTAACACATTGTTGCTGATACATCTCAAAAGATGATTTGCACTAGACAGCCAACTGTTAGAAACACTGCACTGTCCTCTGTATGACTGCTTTCCAATCCCAGGTGTGTACTCTCCTGCTTGCTTTCCCCACACACCTGTGACTTGAATTCAGCTGCTTCACAACTGCAACAGCCATGGCTGCCACTGATTATCACATCCCCTGCCTCGCCTGTAAGAATCAGATTTAGTAGAGTAGCACCCCTGAAGGCCCACACTGCAGCTATGTTAGAAGGCATTCCCAGGACTCCTCACAAACCTCCCAGATTACTGCCCCTCCTGTAAATATGAAGCACATTAAAGTATTGTACAAGAACCAGGGTCTGCTCTCTAGAAACTTCTAGAAACTTAAGGAAGATTTTGTTCACTTCCTCATGCCACTGTGAAGTCACCCATTCCAGATTTCTAAACAACGATCCTACTCCATAAGAGGGACAATATATTTATTCCAGCTGTTCTTCACATGAAGGTCAAGTCCCTCTCTTCTTTCCTAGGTATCTTTTTCAGGTGGCCTCTTGCTACCCATCACAAGCTATCCTACTTTATTTCAGTAGTGTTTGTCTAATTCCACATGGAGTTCTGTCTCTTACTTGTTTCTCAGGCAGCACATGAGTATGTAAAGGCACTTTGAGGTTAGACACTTCAGCTAGCTTTGTAACTACCTGCAGCACTCTTAATACCATCACTGAACCCACAGGTAGCACTCATGTCAGTTCATTTAACTGCAGGCTGTTATCACCATCCCCTGATATTCCAAATTTGAAGTTTTTGTCACCAAAGTGCAAACCTGCTGGCAGAAATGCTCCCACACTCCCACCCCACTTTTTCAAATGAATTCCATTTCTCACTAGCAGTCTTTGTCCTTTAGTCCTGGATCTGGCTACGGAAGTAAAAAGTGCTTCCTTTGAAACCAGGGGTACAGCCATGTGTGAATCTACAGGAACCCCTATCACCTGAAGCTTCTCCCTTCACATGTAAATCAAAGGAAATACCTAGGCTCCCACATTCTCCACTGTTGTCCCCAGTCTGCAATCTGTCTGCAATCACTCGTGATCTGTTCTGCATCTTTCTTGGCAGTGTCACTGGTGCTCACATGAATGAGCAACAAAGTGGCAACAGTGCAAGGGCCAAACATCAAGAAATTTTTTTACAAATAGCTACATCATAAGCTTTTTGCTCTTTATCACTTTATTATCCCCTCATTTAAAAAAAACCCCAAACTTGACGATCCCTGAAGTTATCAGATTCTGACAGACAGAATTAATTTGGAATAACTCCTCTTAGTTACTTGATTTCAAAAGAAGCTGTCACTATACATGTATTAGGTAATAATGTTCTCTTGCTGTTGTTCTGGCCCTTTAAAGTACTATCATCTTGAGAGGAAATTTACGTATTTCCCAAGTAGAGTAATGGTTATTTCTGGAGCTCCAAACCCTAAATATACTCCCACCCCCAAAACCAAGAAGCAATCCATACCTTTTTCTGCCAGTAGGAAACAAAATTAAATCAATTCATAAAGTAGTATTTCCCTTTAAAATACTAATTGGAATACCCAGCTGAAAACAACAAAAAAACTCATCTTCTCTATTAAAAAATGGCTTCCAGTATTATCTGAAACCAAGCAGATAAAAGTTTTGGAACTCAGGTATACATGCAAAATTGTATTTATATAATACGTTCATGTTAAGTACCACTATGAACTATATTTCTAAATTAAGATCTTAATTGTCAAGATTTTAAGGGATATACTTCAAAGATCCTACTTGCTTGTTCAACTTCTGCTACTATAGCATTTCCCACAAGTGTTAACTACAACCTAATTGATAGTAACAGTTTTAGATACCTGTTCAAGTGCCCCTAACTTGTGTCTCTGTTCATTACTTAACACCTGGAGTTTCCACTCAAGGCCATGCCAACTTCTTGAATCCTAAAGTTTGAAGAAAGACAGCTTCCATGTGACATGGGGGAACAGGGATAAACAAGCCCCCCACCCCCCCATCAGAAATTAGGTCTGGTTAAAAACAAGGTCTTTCTCAGAAGCACATTTAGCAAATGGTTGATTCAGGTTTCAAGCCAAGCTAAAACACTGGAGACAATCATGACTACAGTACTATTGCTGTAAATTCAAACCACCATTGACACATCTACTGCATAATGAAATACCTATAGTGACTTGCATTTAAAACAATTACTTATATGATAGCAACAAACCTCGTTGTTGAATGATTCTCAATCAGGTACCAGGCAGCAGAAAAGTTTTCGCTTGTGAAATCAGCACTCATCCCAGGAAAGAGTGACTCTAAATCTTTTTGAGGAAATCTGCCCCTGGAAAAAGTATATTCATTTCTTCAATGAAACATAGTCTTGTGAACAGTTTACAATTAAAAGAGTCACAAAGAAAGCCAAACTAACAACAAACCCCAAATCATTTCCCTCTAAGATGGAAACATTAATTTGTATCTCACCTTGAAATTAAAGCTGCTATTACACACACATGTAACGTGACTGAAATCTAATCTAAATAAAAATAATTTCACCATTTTGATTTCACCATTACACATAAGACAGAAATGTCTGTACAAAATATTTTGATTTAACTTTAAAATGGCAGGACATCAAAAGTTTGACAGCTTGTAAGTGATTTTACACAATTATTGTCTATTGGTTCCTGAGCAGCAGAAGTCACACGGAAACATGAAAGGGAGATACACAGAATATACTTCCATTATGTACAAACACGGAAAGAAATACTGAGTTAAAATAATTCTCTTGCAAAACAGAATACACTGGTCTGTCTGTTCACCATACACAAAACAAAGGAAAACCAGGCTTATCTCAAGTGACAACCAGCAGGTCTTTTTAGTTTTTAATCAGTCTTACAAATGCATAAAGAAAGCATGCAAGCCAATTCCTTGTGAAAATAGATTCTCTACAACAGCATTTTTAAAACTACAAGTAGTTTCTAAGATACTCATCCAGAAAATGTATTCCATTTACTTTAAGTCTGTGTAATAAAAATATTTAAAGCACTTTTTTATGAAAACATGACAACCTTCATCCCTCAGTCCAGACATACACTCAACACTTGGCCAAATTCATCCCACCATGCACTTAGTACACCACCAGGTGCACTCCCTCCTCTCATCTTCACCACCAGCTGCATCCCATCTTCACAGACTAATTGTGGCAAACAAATCCGCTTTGGGTCAGCCTTAAATGGGTCAGTCAGTTGGACTAGATGGACTTATGTCCCTTCCAACTAAAATACTCTCATCTATTTAAAAAATTTACAATGTCATTTTTGGATCACAACATCCAGCTCGAAAGACAATGAAGTCCCTCTCTGATGCTCACAAGTTAGGTGAGCATTGCTATGCAAAGTATACTGTATGCAAATGCAAACCTGCCATACTGTGCATTTGAGAGCAAACTTGGATGGGAGTAGCAATCCAGAGTCAGTTATAAGAATTATATTTAGCACAGATGAAAAGCCATTTAAATGGACACAAAAGCAGTGATTTGTTAGTTTTAGTTTTTTCTGTAATCTAAACATGTTTCAAGATAGCTGTTTTTATTACAAAAAGCAAACAACAGATTAAGTGAGACAAATCTAAGGGCAGGCACATTAAAAAGTACAATTATATAGAGAGAGGGGTTGTTTCCTGGAAGTTTCTTTTCATACCCAAATGGCCATTAGCACAAGCAGGTACAAAGGACCTACGTACATACTGACATGGTACAGAAGTCTTTCATCAGCAACACCTGATTACAGCAGGGGCATGAAACAATACTTTCTAAAAACCAGAAAAAAATCAAATGAGATGCAAGGAAAAGTGATGACAGATATGAAAAGTAGAGATACAGGGAAAATAGTGTGAGAAACAAATGTAGCAAGCAAAAATGAGGGTCCCAACATTTGTCTGTGTTCAATGAAAAAGTGATGATGTTAAAATAAAACTTTAAGACATAAGTAGTAAGATTCAGGATTTTCAATGACCTTAAATTTCACGAATGACAGTAGGCAGAAAATGCTGATGGACATAAGAGGAAGAAAATTTCAATTTATTCTTTGTTTAAACACAATATAAGATACCTTATTTTACCCTCAAATTAGTCAAATTAGTGCCCAGTAGGCAAATGAACTTGAAGGATAGTACTTCACATGTGATACACAGTACAACTGTACAAAAAAGGATTTAAATTAGATCCATGCATGGTGACATCTTTGTGGACAACTGCATTTTTAATGCTACAAAATAAATCCAAGAAAAAAAATTTGAGTTTTCAGAAGAGACTTGGACACTCTGGGCAAGCATTATTTAAGTGAATGCAATCAACACAGAAGCAGAATTTCGCTCATACTTTCTCAATTTCCACGTATGTTCTCTGAAACCAAAAGAAACAGCTATAACACAAAAAGCACCCGCACTCAAATATACCATTACCAAATGCTACTCATTACTGCAGGTTTATAAGAGACATGCATGACAGTTTAAGCTTATGCATGAGCTATATGATCCCTAGTGGAAAAAAAATGAAACTATTTTTTAATATATATATTGAGGAAGACCAAGATAGACATTTACTGCAAATGAATCCTGTCCACAGACAACAGGACAGAAATGAAGGAATTTTTT
The DNA here is from genome assembly GCA_013400515.1 of Erpornis zantholeuca. NCBI lineage: Eukaryota > Metazoa > Chordata > Aves > Passeriformes > Timaliidae > Erpornis > Erpornis zantholeuca. The sequence goes on along the minus strand of VZTN01004897.1, from coordinate 13,629 downwards.
TTCAGTTTGATGTTTGACTGCCTTGAAAAGTTATTAGAAGCTTTTTTCCAGCAGATGTATTTGCGTAGAACCATAAATTAACAATGCTTTTATCTGTGCAGACATATTTTAGCCATAGTCACAACAGACTAGAAACATGAATGTGAATGTGTGAGGTATGTTAACAATATGTTATACTCTACGGTTTAGTATCCTTATTTTTATCATACATTTTACCAGTAGTTTTTCCAGATATGCTACAGCTTGCTACATAGAGACTTGCTACAGCTGTCTTCAAAATAAAGTGCTCACTAAAATGCTCAAACTGAAAGCAACTGTATTTCTAGAATGTCTGGCCAGATGCATCTAAAAAGAGACTGACTCCACACAGACACAAGTTTGTTTCATTAACTTCCATTAGTAAATTAAATAAGTCAGTTTTTGGAAGTTGTTCTCATGAAAATTTGCTTACCGTTTACTTATAAACAAGCCCATATGTGACTTGAGAAAGTATTTCTGGTTTACTCTTTTCAACATTATGGGGTGAAGACGAACTAGTAGCAAAAGCTTAGATCATGATGACATGCAATTAAACTGTAAATCATTTTTCTGTTGATTTACTTATTATACAAGAATCACTTCATGAAGAATACTTAATCATTATTAAAAAGTAATCACTGTAAAAGAAACTGGGAACCACAAATTGAATCCACAAAACCTCAGAAAAAGAAGAGTGAAGCTTACCACCCTTGACAACCCTAAGTATTACACTAGCTTTACAATTTCAGCAAAAGTACACATACTGGATTTGTATAGTAGTACTTTCTGCTAGGCACACTATTTTACCTAAAACAGAACTAGATCTGGACTAGCCCTGTAGTTAATATTTTAAAATAGTCTTTTTTGTCCTTCAGCAACAATTTGAAATACAAAAGAAACTGAGATTTCACCTAGTGGTTATATTAATGAGAAGCATAATAAAAATATATTTGGTTAACAGCCACTAAACACTTTCACTTCCCTCAAACACATTTTGAGTGTAGCTAATACAGTCATACAACATTTGATGTAGTGGCCCTTGCTTACGTGTAAAGGCCATGCACATTTACTTCAGATTCAAAACACATGGAGTACGATCAATTCACTTGTGCCACAAGTGCCCATTGACAGAAGTCCCTATTTGCACTACCCCACACTTTAGGTTCTATACAGCCTAACAGCAATAAACCTAATTAACAGCACAGGGTACACGGGCTCTCACAAATTCTACTACAGAACTTGTGTGCATACAAAGCTTTTTATATTCTCCAGGGATTAGTTGAAAATCTCCATGGGGAAATCACAGCCTCCAAGCAGTCACAACCAAGTAACAGCAACAGGATGCAACAGATACTAATTAACAAAGCCTGACAATGAACACAGATCAGTAAGTTGTAATTTTTTTCCTAAAAATTGTTTTGCTCCCAGAACTTCAGAATCTTTTAGTAATAATTTCAGCATATATGATGCTATTTGCAGATTTAAGATGGGTCTCAAGATACAGTCACCGAAAGCTAACTTGAAGCTCAGTTCCACAGGAGTTTTCAGGTCAAAAGGAGCAACTTTAAATAAACAGAGATTCTGAATAGCAACCAGCATAAACAAGCTCCAGCTAGAGCTGCTGTACACTCCCCCCTCTGTCTGGTACCACTCAGACTCCTTGAAGCTGGCTTTGTACCAGCTGTACTGTGTTAAAAATGCATGCAAAAAGACCAGCATAAGGGACACTAGTGTAGACTAAACACGACAAATCAGAAGGTGTTAACAAAGGTTTCTCCAACAGCAACAGGACAAGGGTGAACTCTGGCAATTCCTCCCTAATAGCATTGGGTTCATAAGAAATATGAAAACAAAGTGGCAACTGTATTTCAGAACCAGCAAAATGTGGTAAGAGAAATCCTCTAAGAGATTATAGGTTGGTAGCCGCAGCTGATGCTTCAGCCTAACAAGCAACAAGTGCTACTTTATTTTTTAATGTCACAAACCTAGGACTATACTGCAACTCTCTTCTGCAGCTTTTAGAATTCTTTTGCATGTGCCTCTGTGATCAAGTTTCCACGTGCCCATCACATTCAAAAATGAAATTTACTGCCTTTCCATACAAACCATTTAAAAATAAACATCTCAGCTTCCAGAAAGTGTTTTCCTATCTAATGGCAGCAAGCTGACGTTTACCATTAGGTGGCAGCGTAAGATCATCTGTTTCCATCTCCCAGATGAACTGTTTTGGAAGCTGGCGTGGGAAGAGGGAAGCATCTGTATTGAGTGGGTGGATACAGAAGTATGTGGAATGTACTTAGCATGTCAGCCTTTGCTTTCATGTACGAGATGGATCCACCAGAGTGACCTCTGCTACATGCAAAACAACAAACACTATTCAAAAATTTTCTAACCACCACTAGGTCTGACTGATGTTACTGTTTTGCAAGGAATGAATTTTCCTAGTCTGACAGAGTAGTTAGAGGAGTCAGGGAACCCTTGGTTAAACAAGGACTTGTGCAGGAGGGGGAAGTATGTGGTACATCAGGACAAGCAATTCATTCACAAATCTCACGTAGATTTAAATTTTCCATCAACGTATTTCAACCGGTGTCTACAAAACATAATCTCTCCCAGAACTGTACAAAATTCTGAATGATCTTGTGTTACCAACCCGCTTTAGTAACAGCTCTAAACTGCTCTAAGTACTGCCACATGGCTGCTAAGTTCAGAATTTTCACACCAAGTTCCACATTTCTCAGACTGGGACAACTACTCTGTACACTCTTTTTCTTCCTGCAACCTATTTAAGACTTCTCCTGGAAAAGCTGACAGCCAAACACTTGGACAGGTGTATTCTTTTCTGGATTAAAAACTGGATGGCCAAGCCTAGACGGTGGTGAATGGAGTTACCTCCAGCTGTTGGACGGTCGCTACTAGTATTCCCCAAGGGTCAGTACTGGGGCCAGTCCTGTTCAAAGTCTTTATTAATTAAGTGTACTCTAAATAAGTTTGCAGATGACACCAAGTTGGGTAGGAATATTGATCTGCTGGAGGGTAGGGAGGCTCTGCAGAGAGATCTGGACAGGCTGGATTGATGGGCTGAAGGCAGCTGTATGAGGTTCAACAAGGCTGAATCCTGCTTGCGTCACAACAACCCCAGGCAGCGCTACAGGCTGCGGACAGAGTGGCAGGACACCAGCCAGGCAGAAAGGGACCTGGGGGTGCTGACTGACAGTGGCTGAACATGAGCCAGCATGTGCCCATGTGGCCAACGGCATCCTAGCCTGTATCAGCAATAGTGTGGCCAGCAGGAGCAGGGCAGTGATTGTTCCTCTGTACTCAGCACTGGTGAGGGCACACCTTGAGTGCCGTGTCCAGTTATGGGCCCCTCAATTCAGGAAGAAGATTGAGGTGGTGATAAAAGTCCAAAGGAAGGCAGCGGAGCTAGTGAAGGGTTTAAAGAGTAAGTTTCATGAGGAGTGGCTGAAGGAACTGGGGGTGTTCAGCCTGGAGAAAAGGAGGATCAGGGGTGACCTTACTGCTCTCTACTGCTGCCTTGAAAGGAGGTTGTAGCCAGGTAGGGAATGGTCTCTTCTAAGCAACCAGCGACAGGACAAGAGGACAACAGCCTCAAGCTGTGCCAGGTGAGGTTCAGGTTGGGCATCAGGAAGAATTTCTTCACAGAAAGGGTCATCAGGCATTGGAATTGGCTGCCCGGGGAGTGGTGGAGTCACTGTCCCTGGAAGTGTTCAAGAAATGGCTGAATGGCACCTGGGGATACAGTTCAGTTGACAAGGTGGGGATTGGTCAAAGGTTGGACTTAACGACTTTGAAAATCTTCAAGAGTAACAATTCTGTGTTTCTATTCTATGATTCAGTGTTTCTGTAAGGGTTCCTGGCTACATCTGCATAACACCACAGCCAGGAATACTCCCTGGGGAGGAAGTCGTCATAGACCCGCTTTGCACTGAAAGTCAGCATAAAGATCGTGATAGGACACTAAAGCTTTGTATCAGTCTTTACCCCATACTGATAATTAAAAACTAGAACTCAAGGATTTTAAATTACTATTTTCTGGTGGGAATTGAATACCTCACAGCACACACACAATACGCACTAAGTTGTAGCAATGCCAAAAAACCCTTATCTGATTGGATCAGCTCTGTGTTTCAGAAGATGAATGAACAACTGTTAGGAAGGCAGGAGAACAAACGTGTGCAAACACTTCTACAAATACATTTGTGACTTCAAGGGTCACAGCCACTGAAACACAAGAACCAGCAAGTTCAAGTTTCATTGCAATATAAGTGACTTTTTTTATTAGCAAGTGAGATTCTTAGTTATATGACACAAGAACTGCAATTAATTATTAGAGAATATGAAGAACTTATCAGCCAGCAATTATGTATACTTACTACGTGCTAAATTTGCAGGCTGAAAGATGATGGCCTGAACATCATGTATACATGTAACACTTAAAATATCTTCATTATGTAAAGAACAGCCAGGAGGATGACTGTATGTACATAGTTGCTTTTTTTGCATCCTTGTAACATTTGAATATGAAAAGGCAATTTCGGTGCATATTTTGAGTATATATATGCTACTCCTACAATATATCTATAGGTAGTATTCTAATTATTAACAGAACATGAGACCCACTTTTACATATTTCCCATAATTGACACTTCAAACCTTCTGTTCACTTAAATCTCAGTCACTCCCAAGTAAACTCCAATCTTCTATCTACCAAGCTGTATAACATTTTTTTGTCCCTGTGCATGCCTAGTAATTCAACAAAATACTGTACTGAAGCTCTTCTGTTTATTACTTACAAGGTCTTTTTTCTATTATTTCAAGGTGTCATTTGCAGCCCCTCGAAAGCACCCACCTGAATCATTTGAAAGCTACAATTAATTTTTAAACACATTTTAATTGGACAAAGTGCCATAAAAAAAGGTTTAAAAAAAGCCATAAAACAAACTTTTAAAACCAAGTATAACCCATATTAAAAAAAATAAGAACAACAAAACCCGTCCAAAAACCAACTAACTCCTTCCCATGCTGCAGCGTTGTCTTTTCTGTATCATTTGCTAACACTTTTTACCAGGAGGGCTTCTTTCTCTTTCAATCTGTAGTCTAACCACCTTCCCCTGCCTTCTCTTCAGTGTGTTCCTATATAGTTTATTCATATTCCACTTTATCACATCTATTTTTCACTGCTTTTCTCCCTGAGCATCTCAGTTAATGTTTCTTTGGTTTACCACTATTTACCAAACCAGTACAAGGCACGCCTTTCCCTTCTGTGTCAGCCATCATGCTGCAAGGGTTGTAAATTTCACCAAGTCAGACCAGTGCCAAATGCTTCAGCTTCAGAATTAAAATGCGTCCCAACCTGCATATGTTTAAAGAAAAAGTTAAAAGAAGCCAAAGGTATGAATAAAAGAGAGATACACAATGTTGCAGAGTCCCATCTGCATCCACAATGGTATCATTAGGATCATATTATCTTTTCTTTTAAAGCATCCTAACAATTTTTATCACTTCTAGTGACAAATTATTCCTGCATCTAGTAATGGTTAATGCTGCTTTCATGCTTATTCATTCTCTTTCTTAGTTTACAATTGCTTTTTTTACTACCTTGTACAACTTCTCAATACACACCCATCACATACATAAAGTATTTGCAAACATGTGAGTTCAGTTTAGTATGGCATTACAGAGCATTTTATAGAAGTAGACATCACATTGGTCCAATTTATCAAGAAAATTATGAAAGATTTTCCATTGAAAAGGCACTCTTTAATTAAACCCAGAAAGTTCATCTATAGTCACAACTATTAACACTTTGCCATCAACCATAGCACGAGGGCTAGGCTTTTCCTCTCTTTCCCCTCTCCACAATTTAACCCCTCAATTCCTCCACACAACTACTTGTTATACTGATCAGTGTTCCATCTCTCAAACTGGTGCTTGCTGTAATCTTCCTGCTTCACCTGCAATGAGCTTGGGAGATCAAGAACAATGAACTCAGCCTGATATGCTTGCCAAGGATTTCCTAAATCCCTCCCCCTCCAAAAGGTTATTTCCTAGCTGTATTTACATGTTTCTGATTTTTACATAAAACATGAGGTTTCAGTAACACATTTTGTAATGCTTTCAGAAGATACATTTAAAATATAACATGGTTGCTTTTCTATTTAACAACCAGGTAAGTAACTCTAAATTAAGCAAATCCTAAACTAATGCTGCTTAAGTTTCCATATGATAATTCTCAATCTATCATATTGACAATATGATTAAATTTCTTAACTATATGAAATATTAATTTTGGTTATAAAGTCAAATACTGTATTAGAAGTTTTGTTAAAAGCATCTATGTCATAACCTCCGTATTTATAGAAAGACATATGATGAGAAGACTATAGATTGAGGACTATACAACAGAATAAATTATCTTGACTTGAATCCCAGATAAAGTATTGCAAAAGCTGTTACAGGGTTCAAGAAATACAGAATTAAAGCAGAGGAAATTAGTTTTAATGTCAGCCAGTCGCAACTGCTTCTTACAAATTAAAAAAAAAGCCAGAACCCAAACCAAAGCTATGGAGAAGGAAATGTGAAAACATTTGTAGGTAAAGTTTTACCAGAGCCCAAATTACTCTTTCATCAGTATTTGTATGATCACCAATAATAGCTTTATCACCAGTAATTTTTTATAAATAATCGGTAGGAAACAAAGACCGTCATCTGGAATGAGAAGACAGACTTGTCAAGGAAGCGACATACAGAGAAAAATGGGCAAATGCAGAAAGATGCAGGTAGAATAAAGGAATCCTGGCCATGCCTACAGAACAACAAGCAACCATGCCAGCAGCCAAAGTAGCAACTCGAGACAATCAGCTAACAAAGCACTCACTGCTAGTTGCCTGTGCAGCACAGTGGTAAAAAGGATTATTAGGTTTTTAATTTACAAACGGGAAGGAGAATGGAAGAGTGACAGAAAGTCTTCCAATAACACACTCGAATATTGTCCATAATACGAAGGTCCACATTTTTCAGGGACTGGAAAACTGAGGAACATGAAAGAATTATCTATCAGATAATTATCTGTCAGAAGTTACACCAAAGGCTAAAGAAAAATACTTAAAGTGATAAAATCTCCAGCTCATTACAAAAAAATGGGGTAATACTTTGAAAATAAAGAAAAAGATCTATTCAAGCTAGGAAAGAAATGCACAGCCAGAGGCTGGAAGGTGACATGGATCCAGTAGAAATCCCATACAGATTTTTGGAAGTGCAGTTTTCTCATCAAAACAAGGTAATAATGGACACTGCAGATTTTTTCCAATGCACTCCCCCTCACAAACAAGAGTACTCAGCAGATGAGACTATAATAGCTTAATTTTAGATGACGTTTTGTTTTGGTAGAGCCGGCATCTTGATTGAGAGAAGTATTCCCAATACTAAAAACCTGGGCAGGTTTAAAGAGTGTCCTATTTAAAGATCCCTAATTCCATTTATCAATCACTATAAAGTTTCCATTTCAGAAAAAACAGTCATAATTTCCACCATACTTAAGAAGTAAAGTAAAGACGACTGTGGGCTGGAAAACAGTATTAGTATTTCAATAAAATAAACTAGCTGATGTGGCATAATAAATCACATTTTGCAGTGCAATTTTAGCAACAGATAGCAATCTAACATCCTTAAAAGCCCCGTGAAACTCAAATGCAACAGTAGGTATTCCGTAACTACAGTGTATAAATCTATAGCCTTAGGTTATTTACCAATCCTCAAAATCTTAACATCCCTGGGGTTCAATGTATCAGGCTTTTAGGTATCTACAGTTCTAACTGATGATCCAAAATAGAGGATTATGGAGCAGGATACAATGAGCACTAACAACTCCTAGAATACTAGCAGCTAATAGATGTATGCATTTTTAAATCTTTCCCTGCCCTGCAAACCATTAAACTCTCCTGGAATTCACAAGGACACATATAGAGAAAACCACTAAAAAAGTGGATTAAAGGCATTTGGTACTCACTTGTCTATCTCAATACCAAGCGGATTAGCTGGACGTAGGGACAAGGGGGGAATCCCTTTGTTCCTGTCAGTGCGCATGTCATAATAGTTCATTTCATCCACCCAGACAGCAGACTGATCCAAGATACCTAGAGAAAACAAAGCACAGATCCTTAAAACAACAAGGGCAGTCCAGTACCATCAACTTCTAACATACTGAATTAATTTGAAAAATCCTGATAAATATAAAATGCATGCCTAGGTAATATATTGAAAGATACATGAGAAAACAACCTGGATGCAATTATACTAAATTATTCTATTTTAGCTGCTGAAAAGGTAGTCATGGCTAGGCATCAAACATTACCCTCTTGTAGAATGCACAGTTTCATGTACATTAATAGCATTTGTCTGACCACAAAGTATTACTATTTTCATTCCTGCAAGTATTTTGGTATGTGTCCAAACTTTGTTATCTGCTACTTTCAAAAGAGCAACTAATTGAAAGTCTTTTCATTTGCATGTTTTAGGGAAGATTCCTTTTCTGTCCCATTTGCTATCCAAAAGGTAGCTGAACTTTGACCACATGCCAAGAGAAATGACTTCAAGGACACAGAACTAGCGTTGCTTCCAATGTCTTAGCACAGACAATACATAAAGGTGAGACACAAAATCCTGGAATCTCAGCTGAAAATGGAGCCAGTCATACCCTTGGCCTTGCCCTCCTCTAACATACCCATCAGATACTCAACACCAGAAATAACTCCATCCCCACACTTCTCCATATTTTCAAACATGAATTCCCCTCTCTCATCACCAAAAGCTTCACTGTATAACATTTGCACTTACACATTTCACTTTTCTATTAAGATATTAATGCAGCGTGGAAGAAATTACATGTTATTTAACTGTCACTGAAGGGCTGAGAATAAAAACCTAAAACAGTTCTTGTGGGAACTCCTGCATTAGAAAAAATAACTATCCAACTTCATCAGTGAGGGCTTCTGAGAGAAACATTTTCAATCCACAGGGTATTTAGACTGGATTCTAGGTTAAGCAGAGGTCCTAGACTGCTTGGCAAAGTAATTTCAATGGTTAAGCATCTCACAAATACTTAAGACTTTTTGTTTTGCAGGATGGTTTGAATTACAAATAAGAAATGGCACTGAGGACTCAACTTTCTTTAAAGGCTTAACTGTCAGCTCAGGATTTAGGTGTAAAGCTCATGAGCTGGCTCAGATTTTGTATTTATCTAGTACACTTAAGAGTAATTACTGGATCTGTTATTAAGTTTTTAAAATTTTAGAAGTTTAGTGCTATTCTTGAAGGAAAAAGAAAGGGCTACTTTTCATTCATCACTGAGGGTTTTATCAAGATATCAAGAAAGGATTAATTTTACATATACTCTGAGTTTCTCTATGTATATACACTTGCATATTTTATTGATATAGTCTGCATTTTCTAAACAACTGAAAATTTTTCTGAGGTGGATCAATTTCAAACATACGTTTTATAGAAAGAGGCATTCAGTCATATATTTGCTTAGCAAAGAAAATAGATGTGGATTTGAACAAGAAATATACCTATTTTTTCAGGTTTAAGCAGCTTGAAGGAAACAGTTGAAGTTCCTTTGCCACCAGACTTTGTAGTAACAATGATGTCTCCCTTGTCATTTTTAGCCTGTCCAACTCGACATACTATTTTACTGGCAGACATCCATTCTGCAGTGAGGAGACAGTTGTGCCCACAGATTGTTAAACCTGGGAAAAAGAGAAAAAAAGAAATATACTACTGTGAATAGAAGTATCTCTTGAAATTCTGCAATGTAAATTCGTTTATGATGCTTCATATATCTTCCATAAATACATAACCCTTCATCAGTCCCCTACAGTCAATTACAGTCAAGGAGTCACAAATACATTTTTCACATGTTTCATAGGTAACTTCAGGTATTTTGTCCCAGCAACAATTCATGGGACACAATCAGTGCTGTTTGAAACTTATTTTAATCTCTTCCACCACTTTTTGGGCTACTGTGACTTTTTACTTCATGCAGTACAATAGATTTTCTGTCTACAAGACACTAGAGAACTGCTGTTCAGTATTGTATTTCTGTGAAACTTCCTTGAAAAGCTTCATGCAGCAAATCTTTCACAAGTTCAGTCTATATGACTTGGCACAGAAAAAAAAGAAGACACTCTGTAAAATACTCACAGTGAAAAATGTTTCTTCAACCTTATTTGTTTAGCAGTACTTTTGTGGACACAGAAGGCTGTTTGGGTCGAAGTAATATTAATTGACAAATATTCTGTCCCAATTTCTTCTGTACAAGATCCACAATGCAAGACTGATTCTGATGAAAAAACTACCCTTGTTGCATGAAAGAATAATCATGTAATGCTCATCTATTCCCTCTTCTAAACTTTCTCACAAAAAGTATGACACACTGTGACACGAATGTCTTTTCTCTTAGGAAGAGACTGTGACTTATTAAAACATGTCAAGCTTTAGTGTTCAAGAACACCTCTTACAACTTAAGAGTCAAGGAGCACCTTAATGTAAGGTCCAAGACTTCCTGAGATTCCACATCAAATTGGTCTGATCAAGCCAACCAATCACCAACTGACTGGTTCTGATCAGATCAGGACTCTGGATGCTGGAATAGATGGATTATTTTCTCAGATCTAGAACAACAATTTCCACATTCCTACCTGGAGTTTTGATGTCCTGAAAAACTGGCAAGATCCTAACTGCTCTAGTATCAATTTGGAGAACAACTTCATTAGGTTCTTCTCAAATAACACCCTTAACTAGAAACATTTCACCTTATGTCCAAAAGGACAAGGCTGTACTTGTGTGTTGGCTGTACTGGAGTATAAATTCGTCAGGCAGAGCAGTTCCTCCCCTGTTGGCTTGAGTTTTGTTTTTAATTTCTAGAAAGCTCTGACCAATTTAGAAAATACTTAAGAGACAGAAAAGGGTCAGCATATGTGGCTCAGTACCAAAGCTTCACACTCATTTTTTCTCACAATTTAAGGCTCTGACATGACACAGCAGACAAATTTGGCAGTTTTCATGGCTGTCAGACATAAAAATGCATTACTCCCTGCCAAAAACTATCTTGAAAATGAAATCCAAAAAATAAAAAAATAGAAAGACACTGAATCTTATTACAACTGAAATTAATTTTACTTGAGAAAGGACAGTAGATTTGTTTCTTAAATATTCTTCCTGAATTAAAGGCGGGGAGTGGGATGAAATAGGATATACACACAAAAAGACTTAAAATAAAAACAATATTTTGGTTATTTATTCAAGAAGTTTAACCAAGTCAGGTTTTAGTTTCAAGAGGGAAAGGAAAAAAACCATATATTATGATGCATTTTACATATTATGCAATAATATAATCTTATGTTATATTGTTATCATTTTACATCTCTTACAGTTTTATGCTAGCATCTTCTTTAAAGGAAAAAGGATTGTGATAGGAGCTAAGACTAACTGAAAAACTTTTCCCAAACGATTCATAAAGGTGTTTTCACTCCAGATTTTCTGAATTCATGGTTAAATTAAGCAATACTTTAAGATCCAGAACTAAGTTATAGTAATTTATTAGGGTAAAAAAGTTTAAACCACTGTTTGAAGATCCTTGTATCAATTATTGTCTACTCATCAGAGAACAAAATGACAAGGTCCAATACTTTTGAAATGGCAGGAAATGGCCTTTGCCTGTATCTTAAAAACGTAAAAGAAACTTAAGTCTCTATCAACATTTTATAGACCTCATGAAACATAATAATAGAACAATTTCTAAAACAAATAAAGGTGTGTTGAGGAAGATGTTTTGATAGCACAGTTACCACACTTCTTTCTCTAGAAATAGGAAACTTTCCTTTAAATAAATTTTAATTTGAATCTGTTACATGGTACAAAGATCTCTGAGAACATCACTCTCAGCTTCTAGTTTTTATATGCCCTTCTATAAATAGGCATAAGTAATACTCTTATTGAGACTTTCTGATTTTGGTTAAGCTTATATATGGACAATTTTACAATGTCTAAAGAATACAGCTGCAAATGTCTTAAAAGACAAACTAAACCTTGAAAACACAAATGTTACAGGTATCTCCTGAATTTGACATTTTGTACCATGAGCTATTGAGTTACAAATAAAAAGTTTATTTGGTTTCAAAGATACAAAGAGATTTCTAGAAGGCTCTCTCTTAAATGAAACCAAAAGAATGTTCTATTATGTGATACTCTGTTTATATACTGAAAAAAAAGTTTCTTGCTTTTCATTTTACACTAATGC
>VZTN01004895.1:10081-20851 GCA_013400515.1 Erpornis zantholeuca | reverse complement strand
GTATTTAATACATGTAGTTCAGTTAGTAACTTTTTTCAGATAGCATGTTGCGTGTGTGCTGTTGAGAACTGTAAAGTTCACTGCAGAGGCAATTGCCTTCAATTCTTTTGCATATAGCAATCATTCAGTTGGAGTTTGTTTTGCTGCTTACACAAATAAGGACCTTTTCACAAACTGAGACAAATAAAGAAATATGCCAATTAGTAGATGGCTATGCCTTATCCTTTAGGTGTGGTAGAGCTTTCTTTTAATACAGTGACTGTAGCAAATACTGGAGTTTAGTCTAATAGTCTCTAAAAGGTAATTATAGTTACATTTGAGTAGCTGTTTAGGGTTTCTAGCTTTCTCTTATTTTTAAAGTTTCTAAACATCTGATCTTAATCTCCTTTGTAAGATAGCTGTCCTGTAGCATAGTTAAACTAGAAGTGCCCTCTTTGTAGATTGTCAGTGATATTCCATTTAGGTCGAAAGTGGAGTATGTAGGAGAATGCTTAAGGCTTTTAATTTAAGTCATAGTATAGACATGTGCAAAGGTGTACTTGATAACATTTTGCTTTTACAACCTCAATTTACCCCATTAGTAATTTCAAATATTCCAGTCACTGTCTGTACAGTAAGACTGTGATTCTAGTGACAGTGACTTTTAAGGGGGGAAATAACTGTTAAAATCTGTGTATATTATCTTCTATATAACATATATGCTTATTCTTAATATACTGCCACTTGACCTGATAAGGATTTTATATGGCTTCAGTTATGGTTTATTTCCATTGTTCTGATTGTTTATGTAAAATCTGTATTTAATCTCTAGAGTAGTAGTCATTTAAATTTTGTAACATAGCAACTGAAAAGATAGAAGTTGTCTACCTTTTACCTCCTCCTCAACCTCTCCCTTGTACCCATAGCAAAAGACCGTGAAATGTGGAGGTCTTTTATAATTGAAGGAAAGGACATTAAGCAGATGTTTTAGGAGCTGTTTTATAAATTTCATAGGTATTTCCAATGTTTTTACAAATATTTTAGGGGGAAAGGATTGGCAAGCCACTGACATAATACTGGAATGGAACACATTATCTCTTGGTAGTTCCTGCTGGCAGTTGCCTGTACTATTAGTTCTTTGTTCAAAATAAGTTTCCATAAAGAAAACAAGCAACTTGAAACAAGAAGTTGCTTTATGTTCAGCTGCAGCCTGAAGAACCCTTCTGCTAAAATCATCTGTAAATGAGAAAAATGCATCATAAGAAATTATTCAAGAACAATGTAATTAGCATTTCCATCAGCCGCCACTGCTTCAGCTTTGTTTTGATCAAGAAGTGATTTGGTCTATCATGGAAAAATCCCACCAACTGATGGTGGAGCCTCTTTCTAGATGTTTTAACTCATGGCTAATTTAGAGGGCTGAAGCTCTCCTCTAAACTTGTTTGTCAACATCAATATGACTTGGAAGAGATTTTCCTGGATGAAAACTTAGATAGACTATGCAGTCTGCCCATAGAGGAGGTCAGTTCTGACAAATGGAATTTTATTTTGGGCGTAAACAATGCTGACATTTGTCAGTGTGTTGATAGATTAGCTGACATTTATTCACGTCACATACTTTGGCACAATTTAGTGTGTTTAATGTGGGGATGTTTGTGACTAGATTGGCTTTGCACAGTAAAGCTGAAGTGCATTGTAGGGTGATTGAAATTCCATGTGTAAGCACTCTGGTCAGTGCTGTTAGTAACTCATTTTCAAGAGCACTAGAACGATAAACCAGAGATACCCTGTTATGCTGCTTTTGTTAGAGCCGCTAGGAATACCCTAAAAGGTCAAGGAATACCAACATGAATATTTTAGTCACAACTACTTATCAGTCTGAGCGAGTCTCAAGTTCACTGGCCATTTTTAATAGTCTTGAGGCTAATGACTTGAGGCTAAAAATTATTTTGTTTTAAACTAAGGCAAAAAGGATGTCTTTTTTAAATGATTTTTTTCTTTTTTTTCTCTTTCTTCCCCTTTTTAAACATTCTAAAACATAAAATTTCCTTCATTTTGTTAAAATACATTGCATTTTATGTTTCTGTACTTCAGCAGTAAGGTAAAATAGCTGGTTTAGCTCTGAATAATTATTTTGTTGGTTTTCTTTCAGCTTAATGTATTATACAGTAGCTTTGAACACTCAGGAATTGCAGTAGTGTCCTAGAGTGCACTATTTGCAAAACCACCGTCTGTTAAAACAAACCAGATTTCTAAGGGGGAGGGGGGCAGGGGGAATTAGTGTAATTTCCATGCTAGTTAAATGGGTATGCTATTATCAGACAATTGGAAACTTACCACGCTTAACCCCTGAGTTCTAAATAAATTTCAAAGTTGAAAATTTTTAAAACTGTGTTTCTGTTGATTTATGACTTCTTAGAGGAAGTGTTCAGATGCAGAATCATCATTTTCCTGGCTATACTATATGGTGAGCAAAATGCTAACATAATTAGTATTTGGGTAATAGGTTGTAAAGCTGCATGTATAAAATTAAAGGTGGTGGTTTTCTTCATAGTTCTGAAGAGTTTCATAGAGTTGAAGTGTTTAGATATCTTTGTGCTGCTCTGAATTACAAGTATCCACAATTCTCAGCACCGAGTACTAAAAAGGCATGGTATTCCTGAAGAGGCTTGATGAGGATACTTTCAAGGATACTTTCAAGGATACTTCAAGGATATCCTGCTGGGGATATTTTGAAAACTTCAAGTGTCCCATAGTACTCCTTTTAGTAGTTCTGTATTTGAGGTTCAAATTTTAAGCTGAACTGCTGATTTAGCCATAAAATCTTCCAGATTCTTTATTAACTGTAAGCAGTGAGAAGAGTCATGCTGCATTGTTGTTTGTCATCATTTGACTATGTGTAAGCTGCTAAAGAAGTCTGATAGTCTCCAGTGTGAAATAGTCTGTACCTCTACAATGATCAGAAGTCCCTTCCACAAGACATGAAATTCCTTTTTGGATTTGAACTTGAAGAAAGGAGGATTCACCATCAGGATTCACTGTGCCATTATATTCAATGGATGTTGAACATGATATCCGAAAGGCATTTCTCAATTAACGGTAGGAAGTTTGGAAAATCAGTTGCTTCTGTGTGTGTTTTATCACTGTTTATTTTATTTCACAGGCCTAAATTGCAGTAGTGACTGTTTGGGTTTTCCCCCTTTCTTATTTTTACTTTGCCCATTGAAAGGGTGATCCCAACACTTGCCTAAATCTGTTGGTTTATGTGGTGAAGTAGACAAGGAACATAGTGGGGCAGGAAAGGTACATGTCTCAAATGTTGCAGTGTAATTCAAGGGAGTAACTGCAGAATGAGCAAAAGCACATTGAGAAGTAGCACTATTCCTACCTAAAAACTAAGGATCAAAGCTGTGGTATAAACTTAAATTTCAACAGCCTAAGTAAGACTAAAATAGCAGGAGTAAGAGAAAAATAGCAGGAACTATTAAAGATGGAGTGGATAAAGGAAGCAAACTAGGATGCTTGTTTATAAAGACAGACTAAAGCTTTAGAAAAAAGGCTTTAGGGATTTTTCCCCCTGGAAAAAGTTCAGCTTGTGGAGGATTTTGACAAACAATGAACTGGATTGGAGTTGGATTTCTTTTTAAATGTAGTTTATTAAATGGTAGTTTTATGGGAAGATACCAATGCTGTGAACTGCATGTGTGGCTCAATGTTTGGATGAGCTAGGAAAGAGCACAAAATAGATTCTGTGTTTATTATCAGTCACCTGTGTACCTTAAGTGTCATCACTAAGGCAGCACAGAGAAAATGAAAAAACAGGAAGTTTTTATCGAGTTTCAACAAGTGTTATGTGTCATGAAATAAAGCTTTGCATATGTTGCATCTGAAATGTAGGTTGTGCAATTTCTCTTCTATGGGAGAAAGGTCACTGAGATTTTAAAAAAAACTAACCAAAAAAAGATCTATCTCTCTGTCATTACCATGTTATTGTTATATGTTTACAGAATACAGGATTTTCCTCCTACGCTAAATGGGAGGAGATCAGAATTGGAAGATCATGATTGTTCTTTGACAAATGGAGTTCTTCAACGTTTTACCCTTTTGAACTTTTGTAATGAGACAGTTTTCAAGATGTTAGCCATGTAATGTTTTGTAGTCTCGCTTGTTGAGGGTGGAATTGGAAAATTAAATTAAAATTGCCCCTAAAATATGTACTGCCTTTTAGATCAGTGAAAGCGACAACATGAGAGCTTTTAGGTAAATTAAAATCTACAGCTCAGTGCTAAAGTTACTAGTTATCAGGATAGTTTTGTGGGATTAGTTTTTTTTTGAATACATGCATGAATTAATGATATTCCTTATTTATTTGTTGTTAATTTCTTTCTTCAACCAGAAGCTACTTTGAAGTTAAAAAACTGTTAATTCCATTAATGTTAATTCACACCTAAAACTGCCTTTTCAGGTGAGAAATCATAGCTAAGTCTTTTATTCATGAGAAAAAATACTACTGGTATCCTGTTTACACTAATAGAAAACTTCTATCTACCAAATCACCGCTACACAAAACCATATACATAACTCATATCTTATGTTACTATTGTTGCTATAAATTCTTCTTACTCTGTCTAGCAAAACAATGGGATGCCTGTTATGCAGAATGAAAAGTTCTCAGTTTTGGTTGGTATCACTAACCCTGAAAAACACCTAGAATTTTAATGCATTTGGCACAAAGGATTTATTTTCTCTTTGTATACAGGGAAAAGCTTCCTGCAGTACCATGCTAAGCTGACATATAATATTTTCCAGAAGTGACATTCCATTTGAGTCAGAATTATTTGTAGTTTGCTACAAATGAAACATGGAAATTATATGTCAATATTTAACATTTAAGCTGCTTTCATAGTTGTCACAGATACTTGGCTTGTAAATAAACAACTTATAAAGACAGAGAGAACCATCGGAAAATACTCAGCTGAAATAGACTCACCCATTCTGTTTTTACATCATGGCTCTGTTTCACGGTAATCATATCCCATACGAAGTCTTGTCTTTCCTGAGGGATATTAAATAAACCAAGAGGGTGGACCACTGTCATTTTGGTGTACAGGCCTGTGAAATGAAATTCTGCAAGCTCCATAAGTAGTGTGCAGAGACCAGTGAGGGCAGTGTGCAGTTGGATGTGCACAGTTGGAGGAATTCTCAGCCCTGGGGAACTGTGGTAGTTTATCACACATCTGTAGAGGTTACCCAAGGTGCCTCTTTTCCAGTAGTTTTATCTTGCTTCTAGACTGGCAAAACCAAATAGCTACTTAATTTCGAAAATTCTTTATCAATATCTTCTTTGTTGGTTATGAAGTCAGAGTCATTTCTGTGCATTCCTAACAACGTGAACTAAGTATTCAGGTAACTCTCGGAGTCACCTCAGAAGCCTCTAGTTCATAGTTTTTAGAGGTAAAATAAAATTACTAAATTATATTTAGGTTTGAATCTTGGGAGTGTTATCATTGAGCAGCTCCTGAATACTTGGATTTGACAGACATAGTAATCAACCTGCTCACATGGGCTGTGGATGCTTTTGACGTGGAAGAACTTTTAATAATTACTTAACGTTACATTTTAAATGCATTCACCTACTTAATTGACTATAGGTCCTATACAGTCCTCATTAAATTTTTACAGCTTTTGTCTTTAGAAGTATTTACAGCATTTAAATGTGTTAGAGGACTACTGGTGCCTAAAAACATGGTTTGACAATTACTACAAATAGGTAATTACAGCATATGATGTCAAGTAGAGGCAATGGACAGAAACTGATGCACAGAAAGTTCCACTTGAATATGAGGAGGAACTTTACTGTGCATGTAAGCCTGTACTGGAACAGGCTGCCCAGAGTGCTTGTGGAGTATCCTTCACTGCAGATATTCAAGGACCTCCTGGATGCAACCCTGAGCAATGTCGTCTGGGATGTCCCTGCGTGAGCAGGGAGGTTGGACCAGGTGACCCACTGTGGTCCCTTCCAACCTGACCCATTCCGTGATTCTGCATATTACTAAAGTAGACAATCCCACTCCTTTCCCTAGCCCCATGTCCTCCTTGTCCTGCAGTAATTACAACTGAATCTCCGCATAATATGACAAATTCTTTTCTGATCTGATGGAAATTACTGTGGTGGTATAGTCTTCCTGTGGGTAAGATGAAAGCCACAGACCACCCAGAGGCTGCAAAATCATCAAATCCTATACAAGACAAGAAATGGAGGCATATATCATCTGAGAACAAGATTATCCTCTTCTGCAGAAACTGCATTTGTAGCAGATTAGAAGTAAGGTGAGACTTTTCTTTTTCTTAGCCTCTTTTCATGCCTTTGAAAGTCCTGAGATGGAAATGACATTTTGCCTGTTACTATTATGAACTAAGATGAAAATGGAATACACTCTCAATGAAAAACCTACAAAATCACTAAAGAATAAAACAAGAATAAAATCTCAACAGCTCAAAGATATCTTGCAAATTTAGGCTATTTTAATTTTTAGCTATGTGTGCAATTAAGGACTTTTATATTCTTGATATGATATTGTCATGGTTTGATTCTGCATCTTTAGTTGATGGTCTCTGCACATGAACCAAGCTTGTTTATAAGATCATCTTCATTCCACAGAGTTTTTAAACTCAGTGCTCTTCCTTAAAGTGGCAGGTAGGAGTGGAAGAGTTGGCACAATTCCTCTGAGGGGCAGGGAGTCCTCCACACTCAGGAGATGCAGTGTCCTGGCTCTGCAGATTACGGTTGTGATGCCACTTGAGTAATAAAGGGAGTTAACATGAACATGCAGTTGACTTTTGTGTAAGGAGACAAGATAAAAAGCTAAAAAGCACAGCAGACACAGGCAAAAGAAATTGAGCTCTCATGTCATTTCAGTAGAGGGAATCATAAAGGACCAGGTAGTGACAGCTTAGTGTGTAGAAAAATGATACAGAAAAAACAAGTGAGAGCAGAGGAAAAAAAATGTTCGGTGGCATTTGAAAACATGGACAACTCAGGGAATGGAATGTGAAATTATAGGAACCCTAACCAAGAATTATATTTGACCTTTGTGAAACTGTCTTGGTATATCAGAAAATTACCTAATAAATGCAGTTTGAACATACTTGGATTTTTCCTGTAAGTATAAGGTTATGCAGATTCTGGAGAAATGTGGATTTTTAGGTCAACTTCAAGAATATTTACCAAAACAATTTTAGTAGAAGGCACAATTTTCATTATTTGCTCCATATTTTTTGGATATGTGAGTCATAATCATGTATTTGGTCAGATCAGTGTAAGATAGACTCTGAAATAATAAAGATAGCAGATGAAATTTCTCTTACCCCTGAGGCTTTGGATATTTGGGACCCAGGACTCTGATCCTTGAAGTCTCTGGCAAAACTTAGGTTGACTGGTGAAAGATCAGACTGCATTAGCTAAATACTAAAGCTTTCTTTGTTAAAACCTGAGCAGCTATTGTGTTGTCTATCTCTATACCTGCAACAGATTAGGAAGGGTTAATTGCAGAAGTGTTTTCTTCTATGTTTTGTATAGGTAAAGGTCAACACTGAAATGAAAACCAAATTACAATAACATACTCCCAGTAAAATTTACTCTCTCTGGAATTAGGGCATTTCCTTACTGGGATTACTGGATAACTTAAGAAGATACTGATATTGATATATTCTTTCTGGGAGACAGATAATAGTATTTGTTTTCTTACTGTGCTTATGGGACTGATTCCCTAATCCCTATAGCATTATGCACTGTACAAAAACATCTCTGCAAGACAGGTCACCAAGAAATGAGGAAAGGGAAAAAACCCAATGGAACACAGGGATTATTCTCCAGATGCCCCTATTCCCATGATGATAAGGAGCTAAAAAATGTTTCACGTGTATATTAAGCATTGCATGACACTTTAAAAAACAAAGATGTGACAACAATGATAAAATACACCTTTTGTAGTCCTGTAAGGATAAATTCAAAGTGAATTTGGGAAGGGGGTGGGGGGGAAGTGGGAGGGGGATGGGATTCTGCCCATGAGTTTCAGCTGCAGTGTAAGGCTTTAGTTACTTACACACCTGGTTAAGATTGAGCAGGTAGTAATTAACTCATGCTTTATTTATATGCAGGGCAAACTACCCCTTGCTTTTCATGCCTGCTATTGTCAAGAATAGGATTTGCAGCATAGATGAAGTTAGCTCGGTAAAAAAATACTTCAGTAGAAAATGTAGTAGGTGCCTTGTTTCTGATATTGAAAAGGTCTGTGTGATAGGTAAAAATGACTATTTGAACATAAGGGCAGTTAAAAACTATGGGGGTTTTTTTGCAAAGGTGGCTTTTCATCCAGAGGTAATTTTTCTTTATTACAGAGAAGAAGTCATATTTGTACTGAATACAATTTGCTTAAAACCACAAAGCTGATCTTTCCATGCAAAACCAGCTTGCAGTCTGTGAAGTGTTCTGGCATTCATAAGCGTATGCTGCTTTATATCTTCCGACCTTCATCAGGGTTTTCTGGAAGAGGCTTAAGAAACTGAATATAATGGTTTGAAATCAGTTTTATGTCACCATGATTACATCAACACAGATAGTCAATATGTCCATGTTTATAACAGAACACATGTCCATTGCTTAAACTTGATGTTCCTGCCATCTTTGTGGCATATGGCATTAAGAGATGTATTTTAGGATAAACATATGTTTGGATCATGCAAAACAACCACAACTAGTAAAACAGAAATGTTCCACTTAATGCTATAACAGCCTAAGTTAGTTCTGAAGAACTGCAGGAAAGAGGAATCTTTACCAGGTCCATGTGTCTACTTAATGCAACAAATGCTCTGCAACCAAAATGGTCTTGCAAAAATCATATAGTAATAAATATTGACTTCCAGGGAAAACACAGTTGAGCAATGTCAGGTTGCATGGAATCAGGGCCCCATGATCTGTGAATGAGAACTGAGTTTAGAAGACAAAGTATAGGATGCAGCTTACATGACAATACTTTTCCTATCCTTACCTTTGGTAAGCTCATGTCCTTTCCTACTCAGAAAATCAACATATGTTGATTCCGTGTTCAGCAAATTCCTGCAAAGCCAAGGGGCTTGTTCACTTCTGCAGCTACCTCACAGGGTAAGGATACTCCTGCTGCCTTCTTCTGCTTGAAGGGTTCTGGCCTTTAAACAATCCCCAAAGTTTGTATGTTTGCTTTAACATTGACAACACTGTTGATGCTGGATAGAAGTTGGAAGCAGATGCTATGCTGTGTTTTGTTTTCCTCCAGGTAGTTGTTTTCAAAGTATTAAAAGCATATGAGAAGGTAAAGCTTGTACATAGAGTGCAGCACACTAAATATTATTTAGTGAATCACACTAAATAATACGGTAGAACAAGTTAGGCAGGCTTTTGGATGCAAAAAAAACCCCAACTCTTCTAGAGGTCTAGAATTAAAGAAGATTTCATAGGTAAAACAAACTGACAACAATTGTTCAGTAATTTAATAGTTTTCTTATCAGGCCATCTCTGAAGAAGAAACGGGGACTACCACTGGAGCAGAGCTGACCCAAGGACTTTTTAACATCATCAGAAAGGAGAGGGGTGAAGGGACAGAGAAAAGAGCTTCAGTGTTTTTGGAATGTGCAGCACGAGCAGTGAGGAGATGGAGATTATAATGACCTATAAAATCAGCTCCTCTGTTAAATCCTTAGTTTTACATAACCACTGGGATTATAAATTTTATAGGTTGTCTTTGGATAAACGTTTTGTAGGTTTATCTTGAGGATCCGTTAAGTCTGAAATACTACAGCAGGAGTAACAGCTCTGTGAAGCGTGCTTCCACAAGTTGTTTAATTTATTGATTGCGCAGTCCTCTACCGAGTGTTGCATGTTTATATTCACCTACATAGATATGGCAAAATCACCTGGTGCGAAGGACAGGGGTTATTCCAATTCAGGAAAGGAAAATGTAGAATCCAAAAAAGCTCCGACTTAAAATACACCCAACGTTCCTTTGGATTAGTACACGCGCCGACCACCAGCGCAGGAAAATCAGATGATGCGTGGCAGAGTAGCACGCAGGGAAGGCCACAGGAAGAGCGCTCCTCAGCAGGAGAGCCGCGCACTCGCTCACTCCGCGGCTCCCAGCAGCCCTTCTCCGGCTGCAGGTGCCGGGCGCCCCGCGGCCCCAAGCCCGCCGAGCAGCGCCTGCCGTCGGCCCCAGGCCCGCCTGTGGTGGGATCTAGTGACACGGCATGGAGTGATGGGACAAATTTGAAAGGGGAGAGATTTAGGTTAGATGCCAGGAAGAAATTCTTTACTGTGCGGGTGGTGAGGCACTGGAAGAGGCTGCCCAGCGAGGTTTCCGGATGCCCCCATCCCTGGCAGTGATCAAAGCCAGGTTGGAATGGGGTCTGAGCAGCGTGGTCTGGTGGAAGGTGCCCCTGCCCAAGGCGGGGTGGCCGATCTAGATCATCTTGGAGGTCCCTTGCCATTCCTTAACATTCTATGGTTCTATCATTCCATGACCCTCCCGCCGGCTCACACCAGGCGTGAGGGGAGCCCGGAGAAACCCACAGTGCGACGCTAAAACCCTTCACAAACAGAAGCCGGCATGGGGGTCAACCCCTTCCCGCCCCCGCGGCTAGTGGTGATGGATGTCGCGCCGCTCCCTCCCCGGCCGCAAGAGGAGCAGGGCACGGGCAGCGCCGGGGGAGCCTCCCTGGCAGCAGCCAAGGGCGGCGTGAGCGGCGGCCCATAAACAC
>VZTN01004887.1:0-22900 GCA_013400515.1 Erpornis zantholeuca | reverse complement strand
TAATTACAGAAATGAAACACAGAAAATTTCACGCTGTTTCAATAAAGTGCTAAGTTAGGCAGACATTTAAATAATCACTTGATCTAATTCCTATTCAGTAACCTTATATGTGTGTTCTTGACATCTAAATGAATGAAGTCATTCACAAACTCTAACGTTTTCAGAATCCTTTTCAGTAGTAAAACCTTCTATATATATTGAAAAAAAAAAAAAAGTGAGGTTAGAGTATACTTACAACTGCATGGCTAAGCTTGGCCCCAGATGGTTTGTTTATGAGCTATACTTGAGATGTGAGCAGAATTAAATTTCTCTGACTGCTAATCTAACTTTACCATAAAAAAATTCTAACGATGAATTTACACGTGTGAAAACTCATAATTGAGTGAAATTCACGTGTGAAAATTCTTTTTTTTTTATTGAAAATTAATATTGCAAGAAGAAAGGGTCCTGTAGAGACTGAAATCACAGTCTAAAGTACGTCTGTGATTTAATCTTTTCTGAGGCACAGAGATATTTTTTTTAATTTAATATGGAGGCATCATATTTACTATTTTACTTTTGTTTATGAATCCAGCTATGATTTTTGGTATAGGAAACCATTTTGGCTGACATTGACTGACTTGCACATTATTCATCTTACAAGCTCAGCTCTTTTGGGTTTTCAGGTGCCCTCATGTCTATGGTATCTCTTCTATTAAGATTTTGCATGTCCTCTTCATTCCATTCCTCAACACTGGCGTGGCATTATGTGCCCTCCAGCCCTCCAGTATTCCTTGCTCTTAGTGTGCTATTGTATTTGGCCAGTATTTTTCCATCTTTCTGCCTACCTTCTGCAAAACTCTAAAAAACAAAATTCCCTTAAGCCTGGAGGTCTCACTGCTTTGTATAGCTCTAATTGTCTAATTACCTGTTCAATGCACTATGGGGAAGGATTTTAATATTTTCCTTTCTCCACTTGGTTTCTGTCCCCTTTTCACCCTTTTTTTTCTTTTTTCCTTTTTTTCCCCAGCCATATTAACCATCTCCATTTCCAAATCCAGAACATCCCATTACTTCCCTTTTTTTGTTTGCTTTCCGTAACTAAGTAGAAGATACTTTTATGATATATCTTTTATTGATATCGTTATCTTTATATTATTAACTGATTTGCCACTACCATCCTTAATAATTTTCTAATCTTTAATGCTTTCCTAGACACTAATCATTATTTTCTTTCCCTGAGACTTTAAGTGTTCAAAAAATATATCTTTTTCTCTAAACACTTTTTACTTTGTCTTATTTATGCCCATAGTCTGCCTTATACCTGATGTATTTTTACCAAGTAGCACTATTATGCATGCACCATTTTTCTTACCAAGTGTATCTTGTAGCTATCAGGTTGTCTTAAGGAAGTTTTATTTTTATTTATATCTTCAAACATATCCTCAGTGTCATATCAAAAGAGCCACTGTATTGTTATTTATATGCAGAGTTGAATGTGAACACTGGTACTATATGTGTGCATCTGCCTGTTCTTCCAATCTCATTACCACACTTAATGCACTCCAGGTCTTACCTAGGAAATAAAACTCATCCTTTTCTTACCAGCACTTTGTCTTTTGTATACTTTTATTTGCTCAGTCAGTTTATAGTCTGCTTGCACTTTCTTTTTAGAGGAATTATAATAGGTTTCTCTAAATAAAATCATTTGCAATTTGAAGCATCTACAATCTTAGTCCTTAAAAAATTAAGCTAATGTAGGTTTCACCTGTTCCTAATAACCAATTGTGGTAAGCAGAACTAATAAAAATACATTCAGTTAGCAAGATGACTTCTACTGTTTGCATTACACCTTCATACCAGATGATGCTTAGTGATGTAAATGGTTGGTAACCTTAGGCAAAGTTGCTTCCCAGCTAACTGAAACTCAACAACTCGCATATCCAAAACATCTTGATGCCAACGAGAGAGGTACTGACTTCCTCCCCTCTGTTTTTTTTTGGGAAATGCTATTCTAAGTACTTTCAATGTCTGCAACATGCTCAAGGTCAGCCTTAGCAGGGAGGCTGGACTAGGTGATCTGTAGAGGTCCCTTCCAGACATTCAGTGATTTTGTATGAATCTGTAAAAAGAAAATTTATATTGTGTTTGGTATGAAGTCCCTTCTAACAAGAAAAGAAAAAAGCTGCCTAAAGAAGCAGGAGTTCTGTGTTTGAAAGACTGGTATTTCAAAGAGCATTAAAGACATATGTAGATATTCAGTATCATTCTTTGGTATTACGTGGCTGAAGATCACTCTGTGAGTCTCTCACGCAAGCACCGTTATTAATTCCAATACATCTTCAGTATTGCTGCTAAAAAACTATTTTGCTTCATGTTTCTGCCGAATTTATTTTGTATTATCTCTAGAAGATTGTATTCCATTGAGTTTTTTGTGTTAACTTGCCTGCAGAAAATGTGCTGCTGTGAGATATACTGGATACTAGATTTTAAGGTTTTCTGTAGTATTTTTTCAAAATAACTTCTGCTGAAAATTCAAAACATTGAGTTTCCACAGTATTTTCTCTTTTTTTTTTTTTTTTACAGGTGGAGTTTCATAAAACATGAAACAAATGCAATGAAAATATTTAATAAATGCACACATAATCTTATGTTTTCTGAAAAACAACTGAGGAAAAATGTTAATGTAAGAAATTACCAGGCCTATTTTTCTCAAAATGAAGGCAATACAGAGGCTTTTTTTCCTTCTCTGTGTAGGAATGTACCTTAGGCAATGGTTAGTGGTTAATTTTCTCTCTTCAGCATTTCTTCTTAGACTAACCAGTAGTGGCAATAATTACTTGCTGCTTTCCAGAAAAAGCATAAAGCTCCGTCACTTTAGAGACATACATTCAGTGTTTTGACTCTGAAACTGTACTGTTTCCATTTCACCCCTTTCAAGGTATATATACCTTCATTGCTGATGCTTTCTTTGGTATGCATTACTGTTCACACATCATTTTTCTATGTCTCTAATATATTCCTAGCAGCAGTATTTTCCTCCTCTTCCCCTCACCCCCTTTTTTTAAAAACAGGCATAATATTAACATGCTGAAAATCCTGGTTCTAACACCCTGTGTAAAATAAAATTTCTCTTAAGGATGTCAGTTTTGTGCCATGTTTTGACATCTCACTGTCTGATTTAAAGTTAGTTGAAGGTTTAAATTCCTTTTCTTTGAAGCCTCTTCAAAAAAATTCCACGCTATTTAATCTGTTTTACATTCTCCTTTTTTT
The DNA here is from genome assembly GCA_013400515.1 of Erpornis zantholeuca. NCBI lineage: Eukaryota > Metazoa > Chordata > Aves > Passeriformes > Timaliidae > Erpornis > Erpornis zantholeuca. Next base: position 19,648 of record VZTN01004887.1, on the reverse strand, counting down.
CCTTTTTGAACATATTTGCTAGTCTTTAAACAATAGGATCACTGGCTCTGTTACTTTTTAGATATTTTGTGCCCCTAGTTGCAGTGAACTAAAAACAACTTTTAAGATGTTAAGTGCTGTTTCAAAGGTGTTCCTATTGGTGTTAGTTATAATGGTAGGACTCACCTTGCTTGCTGCAGTGTTCCCTGACGCAGCAGACCATGCACAGCGCAGATGGTGGAATGAGGGAAACAGAGAGTAATCTCAAGAGACACTAGAGATGTCCATAAAGTGCAATGCACTGCTGTGAAGAAATCCCAGAGCTCTGAATAAGATGGTTTTGGATCTGGAAACATAATGTCATGTGTAAGGTAATTGAGAACCCAGGCTTGGCAGTATTGGATATCCTGTGGATATATTAGTTCTCTTGGCACTAATTCAGTCATCATTAGCACAGCACTGCTATGAAACATCTGTTCTTAATTTCCTATCCCTTTCTAATCTGTGGGATTAATGCTGTATGCTTGAAGAACTGCTAGGCAGCCTATATTCCATATTAATTGGGAGGGTAATCTATATTTGTGTGAGTGGGTGTGTTTTTTAAAAAGAGTTCAATGAAACTTACGGGAAACACATTTTCCTCCGTGCCCATTATAGCTGACATGTCACTGTCTCACTGCAGCACCTTCCTGAAGCTGCTGGACAAGCCAAAAGCCAAACCTTCACCTGCAGGAGGCCTTCTTTGGGTTGTTGGGACTTGGCTCGGCATCCAAGGCTGGTGTCCGAAGTTTCCTTCTGAATGCCATTCATGCCCACTCAACCACACTTGTTCAAACAAACCTTTTTTTTTCGTTTGTTTGCTTTTAAACAATCACCATTATTACAGTCCTGGGGCTGGAGAGCAGCTGGCAATACTGCTGTATAGCAGGGGGCAATGGAGTAATTGCAAATGCATTGCCCAAATAATTCTCTACTTCTTCTTTCTACAAATTGAGGAATCAATCACAGTGTCTCTGAGTGTAAATGATTTTTAGTTAAGCATTTGACAGATTATTTGTGTAAATATATTTCAGCCTGTGCCTCTCCAGGAAACACTCTTCTCATACAGTGTGTTAACTAAGACAATAATGTGGATTTTTGTTCAAATATTTTCAAAACAATGGGATAATCATTGATAGGAGCATGTAATGACATTTTGATTATATTTGGTAATATTTTGACTAAAATTTATTTCCAGTGAACATGGACAAGAGTTAGATACCAGAAATAAAGTGAAGTAAGCCTTCTTTTCACTATACTGTTAATGATTCCTGTATCTATATCTTCTGAAATCATCATTTTCAGCATTGAAAAGTGAAGTGTCTTTATTTTGTGCTAGAGGAGGGTCTATCCTATAAACTCTTTCTTCAGTTGCATGAGATCATCCATCCGTTTCCAGACAGAAGGTGTCAGAAACAATTACAATGATGCAGCAAAATGTTTTCTTTACTAGTCCAGATTTATTTTTGTTACAGCTAATCATAAAAAAAAATGTGCAGGAGGTAAATCAAATAAAGAGGGATTCAGAGGAAACAAGTATTTTAAATTGTGGGATAATATTGTGAAGATGATATTTAGGTTGTATGTGTCTGTGGGTGCCCAAGTATTGCAAGCCATTACAATTTATACACCTGCTAACTGGACAGGTTATAAAAGTGTAACAATATTTTTCTTTCATGGTTCTACTGACATGAGAAAAATACTTCATATTCACTACCACAGTCTATAGTGTCATCCACCATTACTTTTATAAAACATGTTTCTGTGCAGAGCAAAGGAATGTAATTTAGTTTATGCTCTGTCTTACATGGTTTCTTTTCAACAGATGAAGAAATAGATGCACTTAAGGGGTAGGTAAGCAAAAGAAATGGCATATCTTAACAGATCCTTGGCTTCAGATTCAGTGGCAGAAATTCTGCCATTTGTAGAGTGTTGTCCTTGGCTCGGTTGTTGACTGAAGGGACAAAAGCTGGCATTTTCTGGATGTTGTTATATCAAAGGTACAGAACAAACCAAAGAGAGAATTTTTCTTTCCATGCTTTTATCCCCCTCATGTATTCACCTTTTAAAACACAAAACAGAGGAAAATGTACTCTGAATATTAGTCTGAAATTTTGGCTGATTGTACCACTCAGAGTAGCAGGTTATAATGATGCCCTTTTAAAATGAGTGTATCTAACTGTCTGTTTTGATTAAGTAAGGTAAATGTTGCTGACCAGTAGCTTGGTAAGAAAAGCTGTGTTCTTGGTAACAACAACCTCCTGTGTTGCATTAACTATATCAACATCTTTTTTTTTCCATTCTAGCACCTTGCTCAAAATTATATTTAATGCAGAAAACTGTAAAGCTGACCTGGTTTATATGATTCATAGGAAAATGATGCAATTTTCTAACAATATTCAATTTTTCAAACTGGTTGGATACAATTCTCTGTATCATCAAAGTTTTGTTTCACAGAATATTTCTTTTACTCAGTGATTTGTTTACTTGCCCTTTCTGTCTCCCTCCTTCTCCTTCCGTCTTTGTTGAGTCAGTATCTAAAACCAATTTTAGTTCAGAATATATCATCACAGAATTTTTTAAAGATAGTCTCCCTCTCAGGGTCGTTCCTTTAGAAATAGTCATATTTTAAAGTTGTTTTTTTTTAATGTAAACTCAAGTAACTCATCAAGGTCTAATGGAAGTAGATGACTAGCTGACAGGTGGAAATAATCGATCTGATCAGTGATCCTCAAATACTTTAAGCATGGCTTTTGCATCTGTTTGGTCAAGTTCCAGATCTGCTTCAGTACATTCGGAAGAAGTCAGTCATATCCTTTCTTATCTGTCTCAGAAGCATTTTGGAGCTCTCTGCTGAAGTAGTACATACTGAACTTTAAGATTTTTTTTCTTCCTGTCTTTATTCACCTCTTCAATCATTTGGTCTTCCTAAGATGTCTAGAGATCTAGTCTGAGACTCCATTTTCAAGATGGATGTTGTTACCTGGCAAATACATCATTTGTACATTTAGGAGACAGCTAAATAGCATCCATATTCAGGCTATATGCACAAAAGTCCAGGGATTCCTAGCTTGGTTGAAATTCAGGTGTAGTATCCCGTCTCTTTCCCTTGATGCCTATATTAATTCCTGAACAACTTCTATCATGACAATGTAAGCATTTCAAGATGCTGTTAGGTTTCCATTATTGCTGTCTCTAAGGAAAGTAAGGCACACTTTGAGTCTACGTGTTTCACGAAAATGAGTAATTAGAGAAGACTGCATCAAAATTACTTTGGCAGATGTCAACACCAGCATTGTTGATACATTGAGGTGTCTTTTCTAAGTGGGATGCAATTATCCAGTAGTCAAGGAAGACATTTTTTTTCATGTTAAGTGAATCATTTAGGACTTGACGGGCTTGCCTATGTGGTTACAAGGATATCTTGCCATTAGTTATCAGATAGATCTCTGATGCAAATTTCTATGAGGTTTTTTTGCAAAAGTTCATTATGGAAGTTTTATCAATATTACAGAAAAGGGGAAAGATAGACATACTGAAACCCTGTCAATAATATTTAGAAATACAGTGGAAAGAACATATAGAAGGAACAAATCTTTATAACATGAGTATTTATTTTGATGGAACATGCATTAAAGACAATTTTGGAAGATGGATTCAGAGTTCTTCTGTCTTGTTTGGTGCCTCCCATTTATCTCAAGAAAGAAAATCACTTTTTTGTTTCCCAGTTAGAGATGCATTAACTTAAAATAGTTTGAAGCTGAGTTTCATAGGGCAAAGTATGAAAAATTGTACATTCATCCTAATATATCCAGGTCAATTTCATCCATAAATCATGATTAGAAGTCTCACAGGACTTAAGCTTGCTTAGGTTTACAATATATCTTGATTCCTCTACGATGAGGTTATTTTATGACTTTTCACACCCTTGACTGGCACCCTACCTAAAATATCAAACCTGGAAACTTGACCTTTATTATTTTTTCTATCCAAGCTTTAAAAACCAGAGTTCAAGCTGTTATTACTTTTTTAATATGTATATGATTTACTTAAATCATACATATAATCCATTATTAACATTACCACAGGGGTATTATGACAGACTTGTCTGAAATTGTTCATTCCTCTCATCAGCAGTGCAATCAGTGAGTGTAATCTGCTCTTTGCCTATTTTTGGTCAAAGTGATGTAAAATGAGCATTCTAGCTGTAGCATAATTTCAGCTATCAGAGATATCTCTTCCACAGATCAGCACACAGTTTGTCACAAATCTTTTGGTGCCAAGACATGGGTCATGAGTCAGGTGAATTGGCAAGCCTGTGTGGAATCCCACTCAGCATGTGTCTGCAGTACAAGTAGCTTCCTCTCATGAACAGGAACATCAATTAATTGGATATACTATCAGAAAATCACCCCTCAAACTGTTATTTCTGGATGTCTTAATTTCCCGATGCCATCATGTCAGAAGCCATGGCAACAACATCAGTAGACATATGGGAGGCTTATCAATGGTGTTCAGTGAAATTTAGGAGCTTTTAAGGAGCTGGCTAAAAATAATTGCTCGCAGTCTAAACACTTACTTAAAATGTTGTGTTTGATGCCTGCCATGATAAAGGGACAGACTGCATATGTTGTTGCTGGCCAGAGTATGTATGAACTAGATGCGGATTAGAGATGAGCAACAAGTACAAAACACTGGTATTCTTTGATTTCAAAGGTGGATTTTTTTTAAAAGAGAATGCTGATAACTTTTTTGTTCTGGCCTTTGAAAGCATTTCTATGTTATAGGCCGAAACATTATTTACACTCATATTTGGCATTCTTATGCATCATCTTATGGTTATGTGGCTGCATAATAATTGTGGTTAGAAAATACAATGTAAATTGCTTAATGCTACTTTAGTCAATAGTTTTCAAAAGAGGATTTTAAGGATATAAAAAGAAAGAAATCAGACAGCTCAAATTAGACTGATCCACTAATTTTAGATTCAATCAACTGCAGTCAGAGATAGAGGTGAACAAATGTCTTTGATATCTAAAGTAAGATTAAATTAATGTGCACACATTATATTCAGCATTGAAAAGTCCCTGAATAACTCCAAGAAAATTCTCAAAATAAATTTAAAGAAGTACAAATTCAGTAGAACAAATATAGTAGACATGTATATGCAATTACATAAATCAATATAACTACCTGAAGTGAGTCTATGTGAAGGGGAAATTTGCTTATTGCAGGTTTTGAAGGTGTTGACAAATGTCTGTAAAAGTGCTCTTGCTGACAAAGCACACCAGACTTCTCCTATGCTTCTAGAAACATCCCTCACCAAAAGGTTTTAAGGAATTTAGGCAGTGGTTTCAGAAGTTTCCACATGTAGGTTAACCATCATTTAAACTGACTAGTCAAGTAGTTTTTAAAGTTGACTAGGTGATAAGAATATAGGGTTCTGGCAAGGAGGGAGATCAGTAAAATTTTGCAAGGGGTCAGTATTGGAGCCTGTGCTGTTCAAAACAGTCATAGGGACCTGGAAAAGGAAGGTGAGCAGTGAGATTGGAATATTTGCTGAGGATACAAAATTATTCACAGTGAGAATGAGAGAACACAATAATTAAGGAGAACAATATGAAGATGAGTGACTGGATAACAAAATGACATGTAAAAATCCATTGCAGGTAAATAGAAAGTGATGCTCTTGGAGAAAAAACACCTTAATTTCACATAAGAAATTATGAACTATGAGGTGACTATTACCACTCAGGACTGAGATCTTGTAGGAATACCAGATAGTGTCTTGGCAATATCAGTTCTATACTCAACAGGAGTCAAAAATACATACCAAATTAATTATTGAAAAATAAATAGAAAAATAAACAAAAGCTCTTTATTGTCCTTCTGCCCATACCATGAATATTGCAATTTAAAACGGTCTCCACTTCTCAGGTTTTTTTCAAGTTGAAAATCAGAAAAGCAAAGGCAGTGACAAAAAATAGAGAATATTTTCCCTTTTAAAAATAAATCAGTAGGGTAAGACTCTTCATTTAGGGAAAAAAAAAAGGTGGTTTAGAGGGGATATGTTAGAAATATACCAAATTTTGAGTGCCAAAGAGAAAGTGAATTCAGGTAATTTTTTCACTCTCCCTTCCAACATAAAAATAAAGGGCTTCTGAAAGACAGATTAAATGTTTACAAAAGTAGGTACTTTTCCCTTAGTGGGTGGAGTAGGAGACCTGTGGAACTTGCTACAAGGTATTTTGAGTGCCGGCAGTTTTTAAGGAGGAGTAAAGGACTTGGAAGAGAAGTACTTTGATGGCTGTTGAACAAGCAAAGTGCAACAAGGTCAGAAAATCATTCAAGCTAAACATATTTGGACTCCAGGAAGTGGTGTTGGTTAGGTGACACATGTACTCGTCTCTTTTTCTCTTACTTTAGCAACATCTTAAGAGAGTAGAAGGAGATCAGGTTACTAACCAAATCTTTGGTCAAAATCAGTTAGCCATTCCTGTTTCTCATGTTTTGTGCTGAACTTTGCACCTTACTTTTTCATAGTAAATTCTGTCCACTGCTTCTCAGAAGTGCAAAAGTGTGTTGCGGTAGAGAAAAGATGAATATGTTCATCCCTTTGACCTGAAATGCTAGCAGGCTCTCTGGGGCATGTTTGATTTAGACTTAAAAAATTCAATAGTGCTAATGTTTTCATTCAAAACAGGTGGTTCCATTCTCTTACACAGCTTCAGTGATTACAGTGTTAAGTCAGAAGCAAGAGATTCTCCACATTTCATCTTCTTCTTCTTTTTAAAAGGATGTACATTTACCAGCTCTGACAGGCTTAAGGAAGACATTAATTCTGGTGTGAAATATGTTGGATCAACTTGAGCACTTGAAATTTGTCTTGCTACCTTATACACAGTATCATGAAGACTCAACACATATAAGATAAAGAGGAACAATTAGAAGGTGCAGTGATTGTCCTTATTTCCATATTTCTGGAAGTTTGACCATGACTGCAGAAAACAAGGACATTTGTAGCATACTGGAAGAAGCAAAAAGGAATGTCGTGGAAAAGGGAAAGGTCTTGATGGACTGTACGCAGAACCTGAAGTTAAAACTCGGGATGCCTGGACACTCTAGCCTAGTTATGAGTTATTTTATTCAAGCAGTCACAGAAACTGACTCTTTGCCCATTTGAGTGTGAAGTCCCTGAATATTGGCACCACAGTTTAAGAAGTCTTTACCATCTCTCCTTCAGTTATGTTCTTTGTGCTCAGTCATTCCTCTCCCCTGCCCCCATTTTTTTACCTCATAATCTCGTAGCAAACAACTAAAAATAGTATCGGGTGACTTATGCCAGGCTATCCAGATCCTCAAGACAAATGTTTGTGGATTCTGTATCAAGATATTGTCAGCTAAAGGGCTTGAAATATACATGAGAGTTTCAACTTTCAACCCCTAAGCTGCAGACAGATTTCCTTTGAGAGCAAGTGTAAAGAGCCTTGCTCATCATCTCAGCACTGGGACCTCAATTTTCACCTCTAAGGAAAAATTATGCTTGCTCATTATTATTGTATTAGCTGTAAACAAATCATAATTTGCTCAGTTGGAAAATACCACGAACAGACAAAATAACAGACAGCAAAATTTGTGACCAAAAAAATAAGAAAAAAATCTGATAAATATGCAAAAAGACTGTGGTAGGACAATGTTATGAACTCAAAGCCATCCTCTGTGTGTGTGTGTGTGTGTGCATAAGTGTTCTAGAAGAAGGTCCAACAGGGTGTGTGGAAAACACACAGTGAAGAAAGCCTGAGAAATATAAACAAAATAAAAAGAGGTATGTGAACATTTCTAGTAATAAGAGAGTGCATTACATAAGGTGGGTGTGATATTCTCCAAGGGGCTAATCTTGAATATCTTTGGTCTTTTCTTACATATCCACCAAACCATTTTAGCTGCATCCGCTAAAACTCATAACTTCCACATAAAGTCACAAACTCCTCATGGATACCTTAAAGTAAGTGGTAGGAATCTGTAAGAATGGAATCTCAAAATGCAAGAGGAAAGACAGCTTTGACTTTTGACATAGTTGTGAATTTTGGGTAGGCCTATAAACTTGCTGCTATATTTTGAGGAAGAAATAAATCAGCTAAACATAAAAAAAATCATACCCTGTATATTCTATTCACTTTATTGTATTCTGCTGAGGACATACACAGGAAAAGAAAGGCCTGTCACCTACTTGATTAGACACTATGGCAAGACAGCCTTTAGTGAAATTGAAGGAAGGGAGGAAGAGTAACATGTCTACTATTGAAAAAGACATCTTAGGAAGCAATTTTGAAAGTTGCACACTATGCTAGCAGTTCAATAGGATGTGTAAAAGTACTTGCATTATTAGAATGTTTCACATTAATGTCTTTAAAAGTGCTTCTAATATCGGCGGTTCACATGGCTTTGTGCATAAATGCTTGTATGAAATCAGAGGCAACAACTGTCAAAAGAGCTTATAACCTTATCAGTTTAAGTAAATACAATAGATATTTATGGAAATTAGAAAATGTTTATGTTAAGTTTATGTTCAAAATGATAGTTCAGTTCTGGTACCAGCTGTCTCTAGAGTAAAAGCTGTGTTAAAATTGCCTATGAGCTGATCTCTAGTCGGTTGCTCTCTTATAATTTCTAATCACCTAATTATTGTCAAGTATTTTATAAAAGATGTTGAGTTTTTATGAAGGTATTTTTCATTATTAATACTTACAGAGTAATATAGGGTAATATTTTGGGAACTGAATTATAAATGCTATTATGATAATATTGATAAAATATTTATTTGTTTGGTACCATAAATTTCACAAGAATAATTCTAGAATTCAGATCTCATCCTGGATATCAAATATTTCTTGTCATTTGTAACACGTCAATTTTTAATCTTTTTTCTTAGATGCATGCATAAATATAGTATTCCTATATTATAATTTTACTGAATATGTATTAGCAATTGCTTACAAGTATCTACAAAATGATTACGAGTCTGGACCAGTTTGAAAAGGTAAAAAAGGTTACGAAATGTTTCTAATACAGAATGATGCTCAGCTAAATTATGGGAACTAGACTAAAAACTGAATTTGAGTTTAGAGACATTTCTGTCTTTGTCTTCTCTCTTTGATCTTTAAAACCATTCTATCTCAAAAGAAAATGAAGAGTAGGAGGTAGGAATGTTGATATCTATGACAAAATGTAGATCTCTTTTCAGTGATGCATTTGGCAGAATTTTCCATATAACTAGGAGCAACTCAGTCCATTACTCTGCACCTGATTTCCCTGTCCCCTGATATTCTTGGCTCTCAGTTCCAAGCTCTTTTACTATGCTATGTTCCTACTCTATGCTCTACATAAAGACAGCACTTTGGAATTTTGATTCAAGTTTTAGTCAGATTTGATTTCAATCTAGATACTTTTGTAACCATTGTAAAAGCTTGATACCAACTGGCTGGCATGCATTTCTTAGTTGCTGCACTACAGGTGACATTTGTAGAGGAATTGAGTAACATTAGTTGTCTAATTAATTAGTGTCTTTCATTCACTTAGTTTTGCCTTTTTGTTTGTGTCTTAAGATTTACCGTGTGCTCTGGTGATGACTTAGTGTGTTCGCAAGAATAAGCACCAAATATTATTTTATGCCAGAACCTTGCCAAAAGTGAGAGAATTTTGACTTAGCAACAGCTGAGAGGGACATTTATATTTTGTAAGACTTTTATGCTAATCAAGCATGGTGAAACACGGATTATGAAAAATCATACATATGGAGCAAAAATTCTGAGATACACTCCACCAATGTCACAAGAAATGTGTCTGCTGCCTTATTCCATTGATCAAATTCCTCTCAACACTTCTAATAGTGTAAAGTAAAATACAGTATAAACAGTGACTTATTTCTACATGGCAGTATGCTAACTTTTGATATGTTAATTTAATTTCTTCCTTGCAATTATGAATAGCTCCTGAGTTAAGGAATTATATTCTGTGTTTAAATCAGGTATTGAACATATTTGTTTTCTTTGACCAAGGCTACATATTCTTCAAAAAATTGCAACATTTCTTTTTTGGGCAAAGAACTTATATCATTAATTAACTTATATTAATTATGCACCGGCTCCCCTAGGAAACTTAGCATCTCTATTCATCCTTTCTGTGCCACTACAGATAAGAGTAACACAATAAAATCTTTCTCTCTGTCTACGGAGTTAAAATGGTTTCAAATCTCATCTAAATTCTGCCTACGTGGTAATCTAGTTAGCTCGTTAAGTATCATCGTGTTTGCAGCAATGGCACAAACAACAGATATTCTGAACAGTCTCTCGGCAGGCAGTTCCACAGGGCAGTCAGCAGCAGGAGCAGCCCGAGCAGTCCCGGGAGTGCTTCGCAGAAGGGGTGGGTTAGGCGCGCCCGCCCTGTGCGGGCTCCGTGCGGCTCTGACGCCCTGCATCCCTCGCAGGTTACACATGCCAGGAGGGATGTGTGCCGACATGCGTGCGGAAACGGAGCCCAGCAAGCCCAGGCCTTGGGTCGTTCGTGCTTTCAGCTTTAAATGGGGAAACAGAGCCTGAGGAGTTAGGGATCACAGTGACTTTCCTGCCCTCCGGTTCAGCAGCGCAGTTCGTGGGTCCGAGCACCCTGCTTGCTTTCCCCTGGCCAGAATCACCTGTCAATCTGCTCTTCAAGCAAACAGTAATAATAAAAAATACTTATTTCTAATAACTTGCATTTTCGCCTAGCTAGCATGCATTCTCAATTAATTTTTGATTCTGTAGGGAGAGAATAAGAGATCTAAAGCAGGAAATGTGTCAATGATACAAAGAAGTAAAACTTTACAGGAATTTCACAATTACTTCCACAGTAAGGATTCAAGGCTTCCAAATTAAACTTAATTTACCTTTACAAGACTTCTAATAATTTTAAAATCAGAAGTGTGAGATTAAAGTCACCACACGGTCTTAATTTGGTCCAAAAGTAATACCTAGTGAGAAAAAAAATTATCTATACAATAAAAACATATGCCATTAAAAACCAGCTAAATCTAATACGGAGTTTCAAACTGTAAGACGTATTTTTCATAACCATATGGTTATTACCTCGTGTCACTATAAAGCTGAGATAAGGTTATTGCATGTAGCATCTTAATATATATTTTATCTGTGAGTTACATACATAATTCATATTTATTAAAATAGTTTATTAATATGACCAAGGTGAGTCAGTTGACCCTGAAAATCACCATTTTAGGCTTTCTAACTGAAGCTAATAGGACAGTTCATCTAGTGCCCTTAATGCAGGCCGTGTTACACAAATCAGAGTTATCACATCAAATATGCACTGGGATTTTCTCTCTCCCTATTCCTCTTACAGTCTCTCTTTTTCTGGCATTGCAGACCTGGTGCAGATAATAAGGCTGGGACAGGTCAGTGAAGCCTTCCACGGCAAAACACAACCTACTGCTGACAAATATAATCTGCTTCTGTAATTTTCAATATTTATATTTTTTACTTGTAAATAACTTTAGAAAACAGCTTGATTTTTAATTGAAATTTAGAGTTTTCCATAGAAAGTCAGTTGATATGGATAAGAGGTAATATGATTGATATCAATAACAATATATTGATATGGATAATAGACACATTTTACATTATATTACAAGAACAAGATTACATATTCTTGAGTGTAGTTCTGTAGATCAGTGACCAGATGCTTTGTCTACTGATAAAAGAAAACCTATGAAGCAAAAAATTTAGCCAGGAAATCATTCATTTAATGAATATTCAGTGTTTCTCCCATATGAACTAGTGCAGCTTATTCAGAGTGAGAGCAAATTTTGAGACAGATGAAGCTCTGAAAAACCTGCCATCATCCACCTCAGGCCAACTCACAGAGAAGATTCTCCTTTCCATTAAAACTTCTTGTTTCTTACTTGCTCTTTTATTTCTGAACTTTGGAGGGCATCCTAGAGTTCAGAGTTGATATTAATCTAATCTTGGCATTATTATGAGGATAGAATATTTGACTGCTCTCATTCATAATTAATGACAAAGGTGTCTAAGAGGGCACTCTGCTTAATTAATGATTCCTGTACTTTGAAGGTAAAGAAACTGCCTTTGAAAGGAAATGAGGCATCAAAACTTCCAAAACCTACCGTTGATAGTAAGAATAGCTATAAAAATTATCAAGTGCTAGATGCACAGCTAAGTGGGGAGTGATATGGATAGGCTCTGGCTTGTGGCATCCACTGGCTGACCAGGTCTGGTACTGGCAATACCCCTGACTCCATGCTGTAGGTGGCTTTGTGAGGCCGCTCAACTACCCTTTTCCCATATGAATCAAGGCTGGCAGTCTCTGGAATCCCGATAATAAATACTAGTGGAAGTGCGGAGGACTTAGCTGCCATTAAGAAAAATAAGAAGGATGTTGGAGTCCAGAGGAGGGGCATGAAGGTGAGGACTGGAGCACATCTCCTATGCAAACAGACTGAGACAGCTGGGGCTGTTCACCCTGGAGAAGAGAAAGTGTAGAAACCTCTCCAGCAACTGAGGGGGGCCAACAAGAGAGCTGGAGTGAGATTTTAGACAAGGGAGAGGAGGCATAGGACAAGGGGGAATGACTTTAAACTGGAAGAGAGTAGGTTTAGAATAGATACTAGGCAGAAATTCTTTACCGTAAGGCTATGAAGCACTGGAACAGATTGCCTGGAGAAATTGTGAATGCCCCAGCCCTGGAAGTGTTCAAGGCCAGGTTGGATCAGTCTTTGAGCAACCTGGTCTAGTAGATGGCATTCCTAGCAATGTCTGGTCTATTTGGAAATAGTTAATATTTAAGGTCCCTTCTATTCCCATTTTATGGTTCTGTGATTCCATGAAAATGAGCAGCAAGGTCTACATTTTTTTCCCAAATGGCGAAGGATGCTCATGAAAGATGAAAATCCAGAAAAGATAATGGAGAAGGTCACTAGGATTAGCTGCCAGTAACTGTGTAAAGAAAAAGAAGACATATTTGGTCTACCCTAGTAGCTTTGCTTGCTCAGCTGCTTTTGTTATTTTCCAGCTACTTTACAATGCAGTGAGGCCAATAAAGCCCTAGCAGAGTTGTACATATACCAAGTCTTGACACTTTAGCATATACTGCTCATTGGAATAACAGATACTGGCAAAAGCACTTTTTTGCAAATATAATAAAAATCAGTAAGAGAGCTTTAGTGGCAGAGCTCTGGCAGTAAAATTAAATCAACTAAACACTTTAATGCCGACAAGTTTAGGTGCAGAGAATCCACAAGGAAAAATATGTAGACAAGAAGTTAGGGTTTGGGGAAGATGCAAGAGAATCAGGAAAGTTGTATAGATTGCTGCAAATGGTCTTTATTGTGGGTTTTTTATTTTGATTTGGATTTTTGTTCGCAGTAGCTCTTTTACTTAGAATGGCATGTAGCATTGAAACTGATAGAAAAATTACATGTTTAAAAACTAGAACATAAAAAAGGGTCTGCCATATATGAAGAGATAAAGTAAACTTCACTTTAGAAGCTAAAAGACATGGGGAAGTAGATTTTGAGGAAAATTTGCTTTTGTATTTTGAATTCAATAAAGGTTGGGAGCAAGGGGTTGGGAGGTTATAGGTATAGCAGTGTTTGCTGTACCTCTCTTTTGTATAAATCTACCTTCTGATTTGGCATTGTTCTGCCATAATTAATTCATAATTAATGCTACAAATTTTAGCATTAACAACAATTTCATAAAAATCATCAATTTCACTTAAAAAAATCCTAAAATGAAAACAAATGTAAATAGGGTGAACCCTAGTAATAAAATGAAGTCCTCTGTAAATTTTCCCATGAATTAAATAGCTCCTTTTTTTTTTATGTGAAGTAATTTTGTCTGGGTCCCTTTCAAGACAAATCTCATGAATGTGCATGAGCAGCCACCACGCTCACATACCAGAAGCAGGGAAAGGAGGCTGAGGGGCTGTGAGAAAGACAGCCATATGGCCCTGGGAAAATTGAGTGATGAAAGAAGGTTGTAAAACAAGTCTGAGATGGTATGTGAAGAGTGCATGCATCCTGTACACTTCAGCTGTTCCTGGTCTAGAGACCTGGCGTGGAACAGGCCAGTGTTGCATCACTGTGTAAGGTGAATATTAGCTGATGTCCCTTGGTAGCTCTTGACCTTTCTGCCCCACAGATTCCTTTTCAGCCCTTCTGTCCATGCGAGATATGGCTGTTGCTCACTGCTCTACAGATAATAAGGATTGGGCAGGCAATCAGGATTTTCAGGTTGAAAACCCATTTGTTTTCCTCTCAAAAAGATACTTTTATCTATCCCAATCCAGCAAACCTGTACACAGCATTCGTTATAGTGGTTTTGTCTTTCCTATATCTCCAGGAACAGCAAAAAAGATAACATGAGATCATCAGACCACTCGCTGCTGGAAAAAAAATTAATCTTTTTAGAAGAAACTTACCAAAAATTCTCTTTATAGAGCCCTTCCCTACAAAACATGTTGCATGAATTGAACAAGAATTCCCTGAAGGCAAGATAGGTCTGTATAATTGAGATCTGACACATACTGCATATCTCTAAAAATAATTTAATCACAGTCCGATCAAAGTTTTATAAATCAGATAGTGCTTTACATTTGCTCAAGGCTTATGACAGTTAATTATAATTTTGATTATACCTCCATGCTTTAGGGTTCTTTATATGTCAGAAGGATTGCTCTTCTTATTAGATAGAAGTATATACTGTAGTTTACTGTTATTTTGCTTTGATGAATTGCCCCTAGAGGACAGGTACCTAGTGTCTACTCATTTGAGGGCATATGTTCAGTAATGACACCCTGTGAATAATTTTATTTTTTTTTTATGTTAACTGTGCCACATCATTTATAGACTGATTATGTGTGCTTAGTCAAAATATACACAAATAAGACAGCTGTGCTCCACTTTTGTTTTTCCAAACTTAGCAAGTATTTTATTTGCAATAAAGAAACTGAAGGACCATCAAAGTTGTATACAACCATCTGCTTCTGGAATTAGTTTCATGTAAGGGATTTAAGTCTTGGTGATCTTCTGTGTAGGAAATTGAAATTTTTGGGGGGCTTTTTTTTTTTTTTAAGTATGCAGTTGAGTATTAAATGTGTTAACAAGACATAGCTTACTTCCCTCTATCCTCATCTCAGTTTGTGAGCACTGCTCTTCTATACGACAACGATAAACAAACAAGTTGAAAGTTTTGCATGAGAAATAAGTTGTTTCACTGTTGCTTAGGAAAGTGCTGACTTCCTGGTTATGTAATAATCTCACTGCTGAATATGATGCATAACATGTGACAACAGTAGCAGAAAACAAAATGTTTTTAGAGGCTGGTAGATGGAAATCAGGTGTTAGTAAAAGCCAGTGGAGCCAACTCTGATATCTGCTATATCAAAATATTAGTGCTATGATACCAGTCCCAACTTGTTAGACTAGCAGGAAAACCCATTAAAGTCCCATATATTAAAACATTTAAGATAGCCTAGTGAGGATAGTAAAATGGGATTTACCACAGGGCTCTTGATTTTATTGTGAACAACATGATATTAGGTATAGGTTCACTACAGAGACTTAGATTCTTAAAGAGGCAATTAGGTTACTAACTCCAAATTAACTATCGCTGACATGCAAAAAATCCCCTTTCAGCTGCTGCATCTCCTTTGAGATGTCTAAAGTCCCTCAACACAGAATTTTCTGCCAGGACATGTATAAAGCTGCCTAGATCTTTAATTACCTGGCTTTTGCTGTATCCTTAGTCTGCAGGGGATGTAAAAATAAGGCATTTTCTCATTTTATCTCTCTTGGGCTGCCTGAGTCAGGAGTGTGATAAGAGATACTGTGTGTGCACTTGCGATTTCATGTCTTAGAAGGCAATGACTAAGAAATAGAAAAAGAGCTGGGAAATCCTGTGAGGGAAAAGGAAGAATTGGATGAGGACAGATATTCTTCTCTTCAAAGGCCACAATTAGATGAGTTGCCTGGACCACAGGAGAGCCAAACCCCTGCTTTGAAGCAAAGGCTTGAGCTTTATTATACCACCTTCTACAACACCCTAAAAATAGTCAAATGGGTATCCTGCCAAAAACTTCTCTTTCAAGATTTTTATTGATGTTGCTTTATAGTGTATAAAGTGCATACAAAAAATTTTGCTGGGCTTTGAAAAACTATTATAATTCATTAGCTAGAGAAGCGAGACAATGCTGCAATGCTAGTTAATAAGTTGTTAGTTGAGGTATTAACTGAGTTATTCTAAACTCAAGTCCTTTTTCACTGACTGCCATACATAAACAGAAACAACTTCAACAGAGAAGACTCAACAGGACACTGCTATTGTGGGATGGCATGCCCAGGGATGATCAGGCCCTTGGAAGTGAAAAGAAAAGACTTTGTCCTGACTCTGTGACTGATCATATGTTTTGAAAAAGATGGGAGTATTTCACATAATTTTGCAAATATTCTTCTTGGTCAAGACATTTTTTGTTTGTTAATATTGTTGCAACCCTTTTTGACATCTCGGGTGTGGGATCATTCTGGGTGCTTCAATCCAACTGGATGCAAGCATCAGTTTGTCTCTCCAGCTGCTCTGTGGTTTAGCTCATAGGAACCTACTTGTGAATCTCACTGTTACAGTGTTTCTAAAACTCCCAATTATTGATTTAGACGACTTATTTTAATGAAATGACAGTTTATCCTGTATAGCAGATTTCTTTGTCAGTAAATCCAATTACAGTAAGACTAATTGTCCCCAGGGCTTGGCCTGTATCCTGCACTCTGGACTGACAACTTTCCTACCATCTGTAGCAATATGTTCTACGAGAGTATCTTTTTACTGCACAGCCATAAAATTCAGTTTGTCTTCTTGGCTCTCTGCTGACAGTCCAGCTATAATTAGCCCCAACTTTTTTGTATTTTTTTCCACAATCCCATGCAGGTCTTTTATCCATAAATTTATGTCTGTGTCTGTCCTCTTAACATGTGTCTAATGAGTGCTCACAGTAGGACTATATTCCTCATTTCATTTTGGAACTGGCTCCAAGATCTTCTACCTCATACACTTTTCTACAATTATACACTTTTGTTTCAGAGTATCCTCAACAGTTATCAGGCTTCTTCTTTAGACAACACTTGTTCCTGGCCTGCTTTCTGTATAACCTACTGTAAATACTGGAATTGGATGGGATATTAGAAGTCTGGGTTCAAACATACATTGATTGACTGAAATGTATTTTTCTAGATCATCTTTGCTTCCAACAGACTATAATTCCTCAAACAGCCTTTTTGGAGTCTTTACTTTTTACAGTAGTCTGGAAGCCTTTAGATTCTCAAGAATTCCTAAAAGCTTTCAGTTCCCAAATTGATGTTCTATTACACCTTTTTGTGCTTTTATTACATTAAGTTTTCTACAGTTTCTCTCTACCATGACAAGATAAGTACATGGCTCAACCTGAAGGTTACTCTATTTCAAAAAAGGATAAAAATTTGACTATTGAATTAACACAAATTTCATTGTGGCATTGTAATTTCTGTCCATCTATGCGAAAAAAATTGATATAAGCTTCCCACTTAGGAGTCACTAGGCTAGCTTTCCTCTGAATGCCTCAGAACACCTGAAAGAGAGAGGCAAGAAAGAACCAGAATGACAAGGAAACAGCTTGGGAAAATCATACTTTTATCTTCCTTTATCTGGCATTTTACTGTTATCCTTAAAGCAAAGCCATATCTTAGCTATTACATATAAATACTACAAACATTCCATAAATCTTCATCATTTCAGCCACTCTTAAAATTCACTCATTCACACTAATATATAGCTTCATATAATCTACCCAACATACATGAAAGCCTTTTCACATTCTTCAATATGTTCTTGTCACCATAAAATAATTCTTCACTGTTTCCCATTCTCTGACAACCTTCAACTATTCTTCACATAATTTCTAGTACTGAATAAACACCTTATATTAAAAAAACCTCACTGATGAGTATCAGAAATTTCTTTCAGATCATACACAAATAATTTATGGGTTTTAAGCCTTTAGCTTTCATCATGTCCTTTTTTGTGCTCATTCTAATGTGTATTCCTTCTTCCTTGTTCACTTCCTGAAGCACATAGAGGCTCTACTTTTACTTTAGTACTAGGGACAAACAAACAAACAAACAAAGAACAATCAGTCATCATATTTCCACTCTTATTTATCAAATGAGCAGAAAAATATCCAAATATAATTTCCAAATATTGCTGATTCTCTGTCTTTACCTTTGCTGATTGTCTCAGTAGCTCAGTTTCCTAACTATTACTGTAGGAAGTTTCAATTCTTTTCTTCAGAGATATTATTATTGACTTGTCACTTTCTCCTTTATTCTCTGTATTTTACTTCAGCCACTGCACCTTCCTGCTGATGTCTTTCTGATGGCTGATTTATTTATTTCCCACAACATTCTCTAATACTGCTTTATAGTCATGACTACACCCTAGGGTGGATCTTCCTTAATTATTAATTCTTAGCAGTCATCCTTTCAGGTAATATAGTAACAGTTTAACAGCCTAAGTACTTCACAACACAGGAACTATCCTTCTGTTATTTTGCTTAGCACAGAAATATTTTTAAAAAAATCAATTTGAAATATATGTGTACCAGATTTCCTGCTATAGAAGCCTTTCATGTTGTGGATCTTCAAAACACCACCAGCTAATTCTTAAACTTTAACGTGTTTGCTTTTGCACCATCTCTTTTTTATTTTTTTTTTTCATAATGTATAAAAGCTTTTCTCTTGCCTTATTTTATTGTGTGAGTCATCATAGTCTATGTCTGCCACTTTTAATGATAGGAGTCACTGTAAAATGATGGAGTTGCAACAACATAGAGCAGCTTCGGGTGCATGTGTTGAAAAAGGTGACTTGCAACCAGATATTTATAGAAATAAGAGAGTGTTGGTCAATAAATCTGTTTTTATCTCAAAATGATGTGAAATGCCATTATTATTTGTTGTCAGTTGATACAGTCAAGAATGACATAGCAAGATCAGATATTTTCAGAGAGAGATTTTAAAACATTTATTGTTTGTCCTCTCCTATCCAATCTGAGCAGAGTGAAGGGAATAAGTAGCCAGCTAGCAAAGGACTAGGGGCTCTTGTCAGACATGTACACTAATGAACATTTTTTGTCTGAAAAGAGGTTTATTTGTAAGTGGGCTAAGACAATAGGTCTTGACTCTGGCATCATATCCAAAATTATAAGAGCATACAATTAATTCAGGTGATTGGCATTTCCATCTCAGAACATGGATCCTCTTAGTCCATTATGATGAAACTTTACCTGCTACATGTAGATTTGCATTTGAAAGAAAATATTCCTTATTCCCCTGTGTTTGTGTTCTGTTGCCATATCTGAGCTGAACACTGTGATGTTCTTTCTTGGCACTTCAGAGTTGATGTATTTGGGATTCAAATATATCCCNCACCTGGTGAGATGTTACACTGCCTTCTGAAAACTTTGGGTACATGATCTGCATTTCACTTTGCTTCTGTAAGATGCATTGTTTAATTCTTTGTTTGTTTGTTTGTTT
>VZTN01004886.1:435839-483068 GCA_013400515.1 Erpornis zantholeuca | reverse complement strand
CACTGACCCCGCGGCGTGGCTCCCGTGCGGCGCCCAGACGGAGCCTGGTCCATGGCTGCCCCATCCCTGCAATGTCCAAGGCCGGGCCGGACGGGGCTTGGAGCGACCCGGGCTGGTGGAAGGTGTCCTCCCTGTCCGTGGCAGGGGGTGGAATTAGGTCATCGTTAATGTCCTTCCAACCCAAACCCTTGGATTTTTCAGTGAAACCACCCCAAACCCAGGGGTTGGCCTGCCGGTTTTGTTGTTGTGACAACTCCTGTCAGCGGCGCTTATTTTGCAGCATTACCCCATTATTTTCCCTGTTAATGACACGAGCTCTGAATTACAAGTGAAGCCGGTTGTCTCACCGCAGACACTCACTAAAAACTACCGGGTGACAAGAGAAACCACGGCAGGAAATTTCTTTTGAATGTAAGGAAACCAAACTCGCATAATTCACAGTTTTATGGCTTGATCCTCAGCTAAAGCTTTCTGTAATACCCTGCTCTGCGTCAGAGGAACTGTCCCGGGAGGGACCGACACGCAAGAACAACTCGCTGTTAAGCAAACTTCCATGGAGGCACAGCCGAGTGTGAGAGGGAGATAAAAGGAAAAATAATGTCCCATTACTGAGGGCATGCTGACATTCCGATAAAGGGGGTTATATATGAAAAGAATGTCATACAAACCAGCTCTCTAAAAGCCCAACCTGACTTAAAATCCCATCCACCATTGTTCTTTAATGAAAATACTTGTTTTAAAGGTAGCTTTTAATGTAACTCTCAGTACCTGGTACCTGTGCTGTTCCCTCATCCTTCCCTAAGTGAGTCTTTTGACATGTTTCCAAGGAAAGAAAGAATAATGAACCTGGTATCCTGTGTTTCATTTTTAAAAACCATTTTAAATCACAGAATTTTTCCTCCCTCAGAGGAAGGTTTCTGCTTCCCCGGGGCCAGGGCTGTGGTACTCAACCTGCTACTGTTGAGCTGATCCCAACATGGTGCTTGGAGATTGTGCCACACCACTGAATCCCCTCCTGTAACACGTGCTTTAAAGGACCCTGAACTGCAGCTGACAAATTAAAATTAGGGGACTGTTTTTCCTTTCTGTATGAGCATAATGAACTTTTCTTCCTTGCAGTTGTTTTTCTGCACAGGAACACACAGCAAACTGAGATAAACAGAATCTTTCCCAAAGAGGAAGGAGGCAGACCCAGCAGGGAAGTGAGAATGCTGTGTGCATGCAGCCATTTCTCAGAGAGAGCTGTCTGTTCACATCCCTCTGCCACCCTCTCTTCATTTCAAAGACTAACTACTTCCTTCTCCTCCTCTTCCCTAGAAGAAAGGTTTTCTTCCCTATTTTTTAGTGGCTAAACAGTACAATAGCAAAGGATTTGAAACCCAGTCTAGTGAATAATAACTTAATGATGTGAGCCCTGTTCTGTTCCTTTTGAATGGATGGCTGCTTTGGCAGGAGAGCTGCTGGGATCTGCTCCCTGCTGGGAGGGATGTGAGGGTGGAGAAACCTGGATTGAAGCTGAACAGCAGCCACAGTGGTGTAAAACTGAACCAGGAGACAAGAACGAGGTCAACGCTGTGAGAATGTGAAACGAGGAGAAATTAATAGCAGTTAAACTGAGTTCAGGAGCTAATAGTGAACACTGGGAGTATGTTTGGAATTTGGATGTTTGGAGTTGTCCGTTAACTCCATTATTGCTAATGCCTGACTGAGCTGTGTTTAATTGGCATGAAGCATGGTGCAGCATGGCAGAGGTTAATGAGATGCTCTGGCATCAAACCTTCTCTATGCGTTTTCAGCATGCACAGTCACCCCCAGAACGAGTGAAAGCTGACAGAGCATTCCTGCTACTTTCAGTTCCTGGCAATGTATGAAACCTTGAAAATGTGTTTTAGCTCTCTAGCAAAGCAGAGTGAACCAAGCACATTTATTTCGTTGGTATCTGATGTCACATCTGAATGCAGGTCTCCAGAGGTGATCTATTAATGTCCTAAAGCATCGCACCATCTGGTTCCTCTTTTGATGCTCAACATTTTGAATGCCTGGTTTAATCTCCCTGGGTTTCAGTAAATTATGTAAACTCGGAGGCTTGGCAGCGGGAGATGGGCACCGTGAGGAGATGATTCAGTCATCAACATCTACTGGGCTTCCATATTGCTGCCATTACACTTCTTTCAGTGCTACTTTACAAATTCTGCAAGTGAATAATTCATCGCACTGGGAGCTGCAAGTTAGTTTTGAAATTTGCCCACCCTGAGATTAGCTATGACTAATCCATCCTTCCCAACATGGAAAAGCTAACTGGGTTTCTTTTTCTGCAGGGTTAGACGATAAGTCAGAAATAAATTGCATGTATACATAACTGCTGGTGGTGACATAAATCACATTTCCCTTTTTTCTTCCTGGACAGAATCGGAGCACCTTGGAATAGATGTGAGCACAAGGCACTGCGCCAAGTAAAGCTGCCTTGGAGCACCATGGCTGCCGCCCCTCATCTCAACTCGGATGCACTCCGAGAGGTCCTGGAGTGCCCCATCTGCATGGAGTCCTTCACCGAGGAGCACCTGAGGCCCAAGCTCCTGCACTGTGGGCACACCATCTGCAAGCAGTGCCTGGAGAAGCTCCTGGCCAACAGCATCAATGGGATCCGGTGCCCCTTCTGCAGCAAGATCACACGGATAACCAGCTTGGCCCAGCTCACTGACAACCTCACCGTGCTGAAGATCATCGACACGGCTGGCCTGGGGGAAGTGGTGGGACTTCTCATGTGCAAGGTCTGCGGGAGGAGGCTGCCAAGACACTTCTGCAAGAGCTGTAGCTTGGTTTTGTGTGAGCCGTGCAAGGAGGCTTCACACATGCCCCAAGGACACAGAGTCATTCCTATCAAAGAGGCTGCTGAGGAGCGTAGGAGGGAATTTGGGACAAGGCTTGCCAGGCTTCGGGAGCTCATGGGTGATCTTCAGAAGAGGAAAGCTGCTCTGGAGGATGTTTCAAGAGACCTGCAATCCAGATACAAAGCGGTTCTGCAGGAGTACAGCAAAGAGGAGCGCAAGATCCAGGAAGAGCTGGCCAGGTCACGCAAGTTCTTCACCACCTCTTTGTCTGAAGTGGAGAAGATCAATAACCAGGTGATGGAGGAGCAAGCTTACCTGCTGAACTTAGCAGAAGTGCAGATAATGTCTCGCTGTGACTATTTCCTTGCCAAAATAAAGCAGGGGGACATAGCTCTCCTGGAGGAGGCAGCAGATGAGGAAGAACCAGAACTGACAAATAGTCTCCCAAGGGAGCTGACTCTCCAAGAGGTGGAACTCCTTAAGGTGAGCCATGTGGGACCACTGCAGATCGGGCAGGTGGTGAAGAAACCCCGGACGGTTAACGTGGAGGAATCGCTAGTGGAAACTGCAGCGTCCTCCTTTGTACCATTTCGGGAGCCTGACTTGGTGCAGGAGGAGCTCACCTGCACCCCCAATTCCTCACCTGCCAAGCCAAGGATGCCTGAAGCGGCCACGAGCATCCAGCAGTGTTCCTTCATCAAGAAGATGGGCTCCAAGGGCAGCCTGCCAGGGATGTTCAACCTCCCTGTGAGCCTGCACGTCACCAGCCAAGGCGAGGTGCTTGTGGCAGACCGGGGCAACTTCCGAATCCAAGTTTTCACCCGCAAGGGCTTCCTGAAGGAGATCCGCCGGAGCCCCAGCGGCATCGACAGCTTCGTGCTGAGTTTCCTTGGAGCAGACTTGCCCAACTTGACCCCCCTTTCTGTCACCATGAACTGCCACGGGCTGATCGGTGTGACAGACAGCTACGACAACTCTGTCAAGGTGTACACCATGGATGGCCATTGTGTGGCCTGTCACCGGAGCCAGCTGAGCAAGCCCTGGGGCATCGCTGCGCTGCCCTCGGGCCAGTTCGTCGTCACTGACGTGGAAGGGGGGAAGCTCTGGTGCTTCACCGTGGACCGTGGCATGGGGGTGGTGAAGTACAGCTGCCTGTGCAGCGCCGTGCGCCCCAAGTTTGTCACCTGTGATGCTGAGGGCACCATTTACTTCACTCAGGGGCTGGGGCTCAACCTGGAGAACCGGCAGTACGAGCATCACTTGGAAGGAGGCTTCTCCATCGGCTCCGTCGGCCCAGATGGGCAGCTAGGACGCCAGATTAGCCACTTCTTCTCAGAGAATGAGGATTTCAGGTGCATTGCTGGGATGTGCGTTGATGCCAGGGGAGACCTGATTGTTGCTGACAGCAGTCGTAAGGAAATCCTGCACTTTCCTAAAGGAGGCGGCTACAACATCTTAATCCGGGAGGGACTCACCTGCCCGGTGGGCATTGCCATCACTCCCAAAGGGCAGCTGCTGGTGCTGGACTGTTGGGATCATTGCATTAAGATCTACAGTTACCACCTGAGAAGATACTCCACCCCTTAAAGGCTTGGTTGCAAGCAAAGCCTGTCTTGGCAGTGGAGATTCTTCCAGCCTCCATGCAATCTGACAGGAACCAGTGTCAAGCCTTCAGGAAGATTGTGCCATAACTGAAGGGGATTTGGCATAGAGGCCATCATGTTCTGTGTTTAGAAACAAAATAGCTTTTGTGGTGGTGGTGATCTGCTTTTTCTTCTTTTTCATATAAAACCCATACAAATAAGAACAAGCACGAGGGAAAGGATCTATTCTTTGCAGTCTTGGTTCTTGTGACTGGTCACTCCACAACCCTCCTCGCCTCCTTATGCCACATCTCCTACACTTCCAGCTTCAACCATTGTGTCTTTCTTTGTGCCATAAACGCTAACTGACTGCTCTAAATCACCTTCCCTTAGAGAACTAGCAGAGGCAATCCTGTGGTACTTGCAAGGAACTGGGTAGCAGTTGTCTGGGCAACTCCTAGAGAGAGCAATTTGTGCTTGCAGCACTGAATAAAACGAAATGGCCTCTTCAACCGCACAGAGATGGAGCTTTGCTTCCACCCTGACAAGGCAGGGTTGTCTCTCCCATTTTTCTGGTGTTCAAGAGATTGCCCCGTCGTGCCATTTGTGAATTGTGTCTGTTCATGTGAAGTGAGTACTGTGCAATCGTGGGAGACCGAGCTGAGCCAGAAAATTGCCCTCTTTATTCCTGAGTTGTAAGAAGACAGGGGTTTTATTACTAATCGGAGTTCTGCTAGGTAGAAGGGGGTAAAAAGGGAGGGGGCTGGAGGAGAAAAAAAGGGGAAACCTAGGGTTGCTATTTACTGTTGTTTTATTATTAAATGTATCCTGTAAACTGTCTTTGGAAGGTCTATCTGGTATCTAAAGCTTCCTGGGGAGGGGAGAAGAGCTGGGGGAATAAGACTTAGAGATGAGATAAAATGCAACGTATTGTATGTTCACCTGCACTTCACTACTCTGCATTCCAAACCACTGCATTTAGCAATAGGTTTCCACTCATCTGCACCTCCTCTGTGCAAGATACTCACTGCTGAGATAGCGACGGGCAGGGGGGACTATTTCACTTCTATTTTTTTAAGATTTGGAAGCACATCCATTGGTGCACTGCCTTTTTTTCCCTTGCACAGCAAAACATTACATTCCTCCGATTTATTTATTTTTTTTTCAATAATTCTTTTTTCCACGATACCAGCAGGCACCAGAGTTGCTGCTCATCAGGCTTTGGGCCAAATGAAGCACAAAACTGCAGCTGTGTGAACCAAGGCCCCCACAGTGCTGCTCTCCTGGCTGATAAATGTGTACCTCAGTGTGGTGCTGCTTGCCCAGAATAGTTTATTGAAGGAAAGATGCATTTAAATAGGGCACAGTGGTAGCATGTTAATCTGCCACAGATAATAGTTACACTGCAGTGCATTTATTTGTTGCCATCAACAATGTAGTTGCAAATTTGGGGCCACGACAGATAATATAAAAGCTGATTTTATGGTGGCTGCCGTGCTCCAGCAAATTGTTTGCTACTTGTCCTACATGTTTGCAACAGGTGATTTTTTTTTTAAGCCCATATACTTTTCCCTACTGAAACAGCGAAGAGAAACAGGCTGGTGAGCTGCTGCTGCTCTAGCTGGATGTTTGACAGTTAAAGGGACTGCAGAAAAAGCACTGGAAGCAGATTTTCGTGGGATTTGGGGTTTTTTTCCCTCTCTTTGTTGTGCTCAGCCACTGCTAAGGGAGTGAGTGAGAACACAAACACAACTGTGTGATGGAGCTTCCTTCAGGGCAACTTCTGATTTCTCCTGCTATAATGTGCTGGGAAAAGCTTGTGGAGAGGGGAGCTAAGACACGAGGTGGTCAGTGGTGCTGAGGGAGCCCAGGGGACTCAAACCTCCCCTCTCCTTCTGAGCTGCTCTGTGTGTTTGCCAAGGCTACCACCTTTTACTCACTATTCACATTCTCTGCTTCTCTTTCTTGGGTGGGAGGAGGCAGTTGCCCAAGGCATATGACAGCAATCCAAGGAGCCTTTCTCATCCTGAATGTGTTTTTTTGGGAGGTGATGATGATTACTGGGCTGTGCTGCAGTTCATGACATTGTAACTGAAGGCATTTTTCCAGTTTTATGGCAATGGCAGTTCCTCTCCTTCTGGTTTCTTTTAAACATTTATCCTGCTTCCACAAACTGCTCCACACAGGAGGCTACCGTGGACCTGAATAATTAAAGCAATATTATCTATGATAATATCTAACTGTAAATTTCTGTTCCCGTGGATATTTTTTTTTTTTGCAATAAACAGCACAACTACTAGCAATAACATTTCCTGGAGTGCTTGAAAAAAATTATAAAAAAATTTTAAAAATTAAGAAAGGAAAGAAATAAAAGCTGGTTCAGTGAACTGAGCAGTTGTGTACTCCAGCCTGTTCCTGGTTACAGAGTTCAAACAAAGCGTCTGTCATCTGTTTCTCTCTCAGAGAATTAAGAAAAATAACACCACCCTGGGAGGCACTTGAGGACCAGGACACTGCAATTGGCATCTGGGGCTCTGTCTTGCCTGCAACTCTTCCAGTCTGGGGTTTCAGGGAGAAAAGGGAAAAAGAAAACCTGCTGTCCCTCACCCAGGGTCTGCACATCCCCTAACAAATCTCGACTTGAGATTTTACAGAGGTGATTTTACAGAGCTCTTCTTGCTGTGGTGCTCCCACACAGTGTCATGATCGTCTGCCAAACGAGGTGAAATGGAGTAATTAAGGATTATGTTGAAATAGTTTGGCTCCTGCTCTGTACCTGGAGGAAGAGCTTGTCTGGTCGTACATATGTGTTTGGTTTTTAAAGATTGTGTAATAAAGGAAAAATTGATCCAATTAAAAGTGCATTGCAGACGGCTCATTTTCTTATTAAAACACTTCATCTTCTCTCCTCGGTGGCAGATTGGATTTTACAGCCAGTGGGGATTAGGTTGGGAACACAGTGGCTACGAGACCCTTTTTATGTGTCAGGTTGCCAAGAATAAATCTGATCTTGGCAGACTCATGGAACTTTCCTGACACTTCCCACCTTATAAACAAATGCAGTGGTTTTGTACCTTAACTCGCACTGCCACAACAGGCACAGTATCTTCCTTGTCACCTGATGTTTCAAAAGCCTGGTTGGAGTTCACTGGCTCCGAGAGCTCAGCTGGGAGCCTGGCTGAAAGCTCCATCCCCTGTGTCCCTGGCTCATCCCTGGTCTGCCAGCAGGGACCTGTGGTGCAGCCAGGGGACTGGACACATCAGGAGCCATGGGCTCTGGACACATCAGGAGCCATGGGCTCACCTAGAAAACCTCAGACTTTGGTGCACTTGCACTGTGAGGGTATAAAAGCCCTGGGTTTCCTTTGTCTGTAGTCCCCACCCCTTGGAGGCACCAGCTCGGGCTGTTCTCCTGTTGATGCACCGTGATTAAATTATTTTCAGGATCAAGACTGTGCCATGGGAGCTGAGCTGGTGAGGAACCCTGGTGTGACTGAGTGTGGGGGGGTGCAGCTGTGAAGGTGCCTCCACCCCAGCTCAGATGGTGACAGTGTGGCTGCCAGGATGGTGAGCAGGGACATTTCCTCAATAGGTACATCCACAGCACGTGCAGGTTCTCCCCTTGTCCAGCCACCTGCCTTATCTGGGTGAAGCATTTCATCACTTGGGCTCATCTCAGCTCTTCAAACAGGTGTGAATTTCTGGTTTATCAAACATTATTCAACCCTTGCAGAACAGCTGCTGTGTGGTGCTGTTAGACCTACCCTGCAGCTTTATCACAAGTTTTGATTTCTTAGGGTAGAACGGCTAAGCTGTGGACATTGTTCTGGGCAAAACCAAGAACCAGGGAATGAAGGGACGAGAAGGAGATCCTGTTCCTCATCAAAGGGGGGCAAAGCTACAAAAGTAAAAATTGAGCCAGATGCTTTGAGTCGTTTCTATTGTATAGCTTAAGTGATTTTTCTGGATCATTACTCAATGCGAGGATTTAAAGTTATTTCATTTTGCACAACTAATTACTTGACTTGCCTGGCAATTCTGGATTACAATGAGCAGTGCATAAGGTCATTTAGCAGACTGAGTCACAGCACATGTTTTAGTCTAAACTGAATTTCATGGCAACCAGCTAGATTGTTTTTACCTCCTCCGAACAAAATGTTGGAATCTGAGGGTTTGAAAAAAATGTAATGACATAAACCAAACAAGTAAGAGCATTAAAAAGGTAATAGAGTGGTTGTACTTCGGGACAGATCTCAAAAAAGGAAATTCTATGTGCTCTACTTCTGACCAAGCACATGTAAGGGAAACCCATTATGTCCTTTAACAGATGAAAAAGTAGCTTTACAGCTTTCTTAATGCACCTGTTGCATCTAGGAGAGGAAAACTAAAGGTTCCTGTGGACTAGTTCAATCTTAATTGTGCTAATGGCAGTATCAGACCTGAAGGGAGACAAATGCAGCCTTGAAAGGACAGGAGGGAGCCACAAGCCCTACTCAGAAGAATATGGGCTGCTATTTTAGCAGAGCTCCAGGCTCTATCCTGAATTTTATGAAGGATCTTTATGACGATCTTCTGTCAAAACTGCTGAGCTCACAAGAAAGCATGAAGGCTGTCACCTCCTACAGGTAAATGCAATTCATGGAGCATGGTCCAAGAGAGGAGAAGCAAGGACTGGGAAGGGCAGGGAGCAGAAAGGCTTGGGAATATGACAGGACCTGCCAGAACACAGCCCCTCCACAGACTATTCCCATGAACAATCGATTACTGAGAGGGAACATGAACATCTTTCCCATCTGCAGCAGCCACAGGCTGAGCTTGCTGAGCACTCAACGTGGCCAGGGAACCTCAGCCAAGGAAACTATCTAGAGATCATAGGAAATTCAAGAAAAACAAACATTTCCCTCACTACAGACCTGAAGTAACCTCCCAGCTGGGAAGTGAAACCCTCTGGGTCTCCCCCACCCATGCACACACATCCTGAGCCCAGCAGCATCCCTTCCTGCTTCCCAGCTGGGCTTCTCCAGTGTGGATAAGCAAACTGGAACAGCTCTTGCAGAAGTCTCACCAGGGCTGTCAGATTTTGCCATCAGAGCAGCTCTTCCCCTTCCCTAAGCACATTCTCCTCCTCACCAGCCAGAATGAGGAACTACAGAGCAACCAGCTCTCTGACGAACTTTCATCAGTGAATGAAGTGGTTCCCAGCAGGTGGATTTGCTGCATGGAGGGATCCTTATCTTCCCTGCTGTACATTTTCTGAGTCTCTGAGGTGGGGTGACTTCCAGTCTCCACCTCCAGTTTTATTATGATGGCACTGTGTGGTGAGGAATAGCCCAGTTTGGGTGAGCTGTCCTGGCTGTGTCATCTCCCAACACCTTGTCCATCCCAGCCTAGTGACTGTGGGGACAGAATGGAGAAAAAGAGGAAGCTTGGATGTCACAGAGGCTCAGCAGCAGCCAGCACTCGAGGGTATTACCCACACTGGTTTCTCCAGAAATCCAAAGCTCAGCACCACTGTGACAAAGCCAGTTTGCTCCATCCTGCCAGGCCCAGCACATTCTTGCACACAGCAGGAGCTGGCTGGGGACATCAGTTTGTCCTAGCTGCCAAATGAAGGTGCTCACACAACTGCTACCAACATACTGAGGCACTGTCAGTGTTAAATGGTGGCTCCAACGGGGAAGAAAACCGATGTGGGCTCCTGTGGCACAGATCAATGGCTAGGTCGATCTCAAGGTGCCCACTTGGAGGCCACTAAATGTGTTAAAGCTTTGCTTGGCTGCACAGAGCCAGAGCAAGCAGCCCAAAAAAATGGGCTTTTAATCACTCTGCATGAAGTAAAACTGGAGTTTGCTTTGGTGTGCTCACAGACTGAGGCTGCTCCTGTGAGGGAGCCTGGGGGATGCTCCCATGCTGAAGGAGCGCAGTGCTCAGTGTGCCACAGCTGTGCCACCGTGCCTGCCTGGCTCTCTTACACAATTCACTCTGGCAAATCCTTAGGAACAAGGGCACGCTGCTCTGTCACCTCATTTCCCCCCACATCCTCCTCATCCACCTGCAGGAGGAAGGGGAACACTCGTCACTCCTCCAGGCAGAGCAGGCTGCCCACTCTGTGCTGTCCCTGGCCAGAGGCAGATCCCTTTCCCTGCCCTTGGCAGAAGGCAGAGCTCTGCAGATACTGACCCATGTCCCAGGCTCTGTGCTGGCGTTGGGGCGGCTCCAGCCCCGGCACAGAGCCAGCGCCTGCCCTGGCACCAGCAGCGTGAGCTTCTCTTCAAAACCATGTTTTCAATTAGGGCTCGATGCGCAGATTGTGCCTTTATTGTTGGAGGCCTCCTCCTGAGGCCCGGCGATTGATGCATGAAGTTGATTAAAATATTAAAATAATTTTGTGCGGTGCTGCAAACACCCTGTAATGTGAATTTTTCTCAAAGCTGATGCCATTCCAATTAGCTTGAGACTCTCCTCTCTCCCTCCTCTTGTGACCTGTTTTGTCCACTAACAAATTACAGTTATTCTGGCCCTAGTTTTATATTTATTAGAGCTGATGCATATGCGTGCTCACTGAGCAGTTTAGAACGGGCTGGTGAGCAGCGGGGAGCCCGGCAGGCCAGAGCTGTTCTGAGTGGAGAAGGCATCCAGAACTGTCTAGCTGGAGCTATTTATTCCGATCTGCCTTATGTCACTGGCAAAATGAGGGTAAATCAGTAGAGAAGCTGGGAATAAAATCCATCTACCATGAACAGCAAGCTCTTTCTCGTGGCTAACTGGGAGTTCTCTGGACAATGCCCTGGGTTTCCCATGACACTTCCTCTGTCCATAGGCTCATCTCCCCAAGAGTCCTGAACATCCTTAATGTCCTTCCAAGAGCATTTTCTGGCCATCAAAGAGCTAAATACAACACTGGTCACCTCTGCATTGCCCACAGCCCCAAAGTTCCGCCTCCCCAATCCCACCAGCTACTGAAGCCACAGATGGAGCCACACACAAAACACAAAGTCAGAGCCAGCACCTGCTGTCCAAATGCCACAATCAGGAGTTAAAGGTTTACGCCCAGGCGTTACATGGAACCCCCCAGGGGATCCCTGGACTCCCATGACTGCTTTGGTGCTTCACAGGCAGTGGGAAATGATGCTCTGATTGCCCCACAAATGCCAGGGCAGCCAGGCACAGCTCCAGCAGTGGGGGCAGGACCCGGGGGGGAGTGAGGGATCCACCTTGGCCAGCTGCATACCATGGACTAAAAAGGAAATTATGCTGTTGGTGAGGCACTGCTTTGCCTTCAGGCCCTGTGCCACCACGGGGCTTTGTGGCTGAGCCTGGAGCCACCACTGCCCCTGACGTGGGGGAGGTGGGAGTGAAGGAACAGGAGATATTTCACCACCAGATCAAGCACTGTTTGTGTCCTCTCTGGCTCCAGCATCGTGAACAGCAGCAATGCTTGTGCCAGGCTTGGACTGCAGCAGCTGCCTCTCATTCCCACCTCTCGTTCTCCTGGGAAACTGCTGTCTGAGCTGATGGCTCACGGACCATGGGGCACTCACTGCTCCCCACCAGCACATTTGCCCCTGGATTGCAGGGAGTGCTCCCGAGTGGTTAATAGCATCATGAGTACATAAACAACCCACCTCCACGTGCCTTCTCCTGCTAAACAGGGGCATTGCTATGGCAAACTTCATTTATCACTATTTAAAACCCAAACAAACGAGTACAGGGTGTTATAAATACGCTTACAAGATGAGCTGCACTGGGAAAACGGAGAAGAAAATGAGCCAAGAGCAAGGGAGGCGGCGTGTGGGAGAACACCTCTCTCTGCCCAGTTCCAGGGAGCAAGGCTGCTCTTGGCAGTGCCACCAGGGCAGAATGCAAGTGCCCTGATGACCTCTGTCACCATCAGCCATAAGGTGGGCTCTGTGATACACCACAGATGTTTTTTCAATAGAAAAATATCAGATCCAGGGAATATCCCCAACTCCCTGGAGGAGAGAGATGAATTGGCAAATGGAAGGCTACAGCGATAAGGGAGTTTTTATAAACATAACCTAATTGTATTACTTCAAAGTCCTGAAGTTTATTGCCCTGTTTAATGATGTGTCTCGTTATTTATGGTGTAGCACAATGAGTCTGCTATTGATTTAATGCACTTCCTTAAAGACTGTCATTGTCACAAGCAATAAAACAAAGCCATTCTGAGACAGCTCATTTATGTCACAGCTCCATCAGCTGACCCCCGGCACACGAGGGCCACCGTGGGGAAGGCGGTCACCCTGGGGAAGGACGGAGCCAGAGTGTGGAAGCTGAAGGGCAGGAGCAGGCAGGGTGGCTCAGGGATGACATGTGCCCCCTGACACTGGGCACTCAGTTCAGGACAAGCCTCCTGCCCGAGCCCGCTGACCAGCGCGGTGATGCTGCATGCAGGGGACAGGGCGTGATGGATGGAAACCAGCACATGACACCTGGTGTTTGTGCCCCTGCCCTTCCCATCACCCTCCTCACCTTTCTGGTACTGGAGCCAGAGCTGCTGCTGGACCTTCTTGCTGGGGAAGTGGATGGTGCAGCTGAACTCGGAGCCGTACAGTGCCTCCGCAATGTAGTGGGAGCCAAACTGCTGGATGAAGGAGAGCAGCTCCTCCCGGCTGCTGTCCTTGTTCAGGATCTTCAGGATGTTGGCAAAGCCTGTGGGAGGGAGGCAGGGGCTGGGCAGGTTGGCCAGGCATGGCTGGCAGCCACAGCCCAGGGGAAGGAGCCCCAGAGGTTCCCTGCTCAGGTCATACAGGGCCCCACATGGGTGCAGCTCCTCCTCTTTTGCCCTGATCCAACTGATCCTTTGGAATCCAAAACCTCTTATTACCCCAGGCTGTGTCTCTGACTTCCTTCCATGATTCCTCTCCCCAAGAGGTTTCTCAGATCATTTTACAGGGATGTGCATGTGAACATGTGCGCACACACACACACTCTCCGTCCCTGCCAGCTTGTCTGTTCTCCCGGCTGCTGGCACATCATGAACACTCTCCCCAGAGGATGAGTTGGCCTTTTCTTGGCTGTATCCATAACCAGAGATGTTCCATCCCTACTGCAAACACTCAGCACGGCTGGTGACTATTTTTAGGGAAGCTGGAGACAGCCCAGAGGGACACACAGGGCCGGGCTGGTGGCAGCTCTGTGGGCGTGCAAAGGTCAGGGCATCACTTGAGCAACATCCACACAGACAGCAGGGACCTCTGGCATGGGACGAGGACATAGACCCTTGCTGCTCTGTGGAGGTGAAATATCCTGCAGACAGTGGTGACTTCACAGCACCTCAGCATCACTTAGAGCTGGCTGAAAGCACCGTTTTGGTTCAGTGGTGGAACGGAAGACATACTGCTAGAAAATACGTCATAACTGTCACCAAAATGAGATTATCTGGCTGGTTGGTTGGTTGGTTGGTTTATTGAAAGAGAAGGCTGGTTTAATAAAAAAAGCCAGAAGAATTCATTTTGAGCTGAACCCACATATTTTTTTCAGCTCCAAGCAGGTTATTTAATTTTGGGGCTGTTCAGCCTGTTAGCACTAAATCTTTTTTTTCTTTCTCTCTCCATTTAAAAACTCGTTGATTTTTAAATAAAAAATGCTATTTTGAAATGAGAAAGCAAAACATTTCAGGTCGCAACAAAATGTTTCAGCATTTCTGAAACAAAATGTGTAGCTATAAAAACGTGGCAGTGAAATGTTTTGACATTTGCAGGATCCTCCCACCCACCCCTTCTTCATCTGTGACTCCCTGCTTTATATGACCTGCTTTTCCAAGTGCTTTGGTTCCTTTTGAAACCACCTTTTTTAAGGGACTGACTGGTTTTTGTACATACCCATAAACACAGCCACCCCAAAACAAATCCTCCCTGCCAGTGTTGCTTACTGGCTTCCTCTTGGCTTTGACCTCACCTCTTGCTGCACAAACTCCCTGCCTCAGTCTCCCCCCCAGTAAAAAAGAAGGCAAATCTC
Source organism: Erpornis zantholeuca (assembly GCA_013400515.1). NCBI lineage: Eukaryota > Metazoa > Chordata > Aves > Passeriformes > Timaliidae > Erpornis > Erpornis zantholeuca. The sequence continues at coordinate 468,673 of VZTN01004886.1, read as the reverse complement.
CCTGCCTGCCCCTGCAGCGGCGCTTGGAACAGGGCACGGCGGTGGGAAGTGTCAGTGGGATGCTTGGGACAGAAAACCACCACCCACCCATGCAGACACACATCTCCCTGCCCCTGGAATCCCTCACCTGCAGAGAGGGTGATGGAGCTGAGCTTCACCCTGTAGAGGTTGCTCCGGACGCGCCAGTGCTGCACCATGGGGTACCCCATGGCCTCGTCGTACTTGATGTCCCCTGCAAAGAACGAGCGGCTGGGTGACACTGCTGACCACGCTCTGGGCAATGCTTCAGGCTCCCACCTTGCTACGTGCTGCAGGGGGGAGAAATGGGGTGGTGGGAGGGCTGGAAATCTAAGTGGTGAAGCCGTGGGGTCCCCGGACTGCTGGCAGGAGCAGCACTGGGATGGCTGTGGCTGCCAGGAGCTCACAGGCATGGAGATGCTGCTGGGACGGACTCCCATCCCTCATAGTATTTCTGCCCCAGGCACACAGGAAGGATGGCATGAGGAGGGTGATGATGCCCCTCAGGAAGCACACTGGGACCCAGGGTGGGAGAAGGGGTTGTTCCTCCTGTGCTCTCCCCAGGGACACCAGGGCAGCAGCTCGTACCCGTGAGAAGCTGGAGATCAGGAAGGGGCTCCGAGAGGACACCACGGCACTGCTCCTCCACGGGCAGTGGGATCACCAGGAGGCCGTCAGCCAGCTGGGGGAAGTCCTTGATGAAGTTATTCTCCCTGCAGAGAGAAAAAGACAACTGCAAAGCAACGATGCAGGGCACGGCCGGGCAGCGGGGCCGAGCCGCCCTGGTGGCACAGGGACAGGCAGCTCGGGGTGGTGGGGACATCTCCTCGAGCAGGAGCCCTGCCAGGGGATGGGGTTTGCAGCCTCCCCACCAGCCAGCCCTGGCTGTGCAGCCCTCTGAGGTGATGCTTAATGAGATCCCCAGGGACTGCAGTTCCATTAGTGCGCGGGAAATATGGAACTGCTCTCAGCCTGGGGACCCGGCCACTGGCTTTGGCCCAGATTTTCAAAGCGGGCCACTGGAGAGGGGGCAAGGAAAGAGGAATGGCTGCTACACCCCAAAACTGCTCCTTTCCACACCTGCAGCATCTCTGCATGGACAGCAACCAAGCCCTGCTGGGGCTCCCTGCCCCAGGCAGCATCATCACCCCCACAGTTTTCACCCCCCAGTGACTCGCTCTCCAAAAGGCAGAAAAAGTACATTTTACAGACAGACACAAAAAACCCCACTCTCGTGTACAGCTCACAGTGCAATTTTACCACACATGCGGGATTTTTTCTAACCTTGGCAGGTATAACATTGTATAATAGGCCCCTAATGAATTGTTTCTAGAACAACGGTACCAGGGAAATTATTTGAAATGGTGAACAGACAGGTCTCTGGGAGACAAGCCTCCCCCGGTAAGTGAAATGCCTCACGCCTGCGCCGAGGAAACAGGAGGGGGGATTTAAAATATTGATCTTAGAGCCAAAATATAGGCCAGGAGGCTTCGCATCCTCCAGGCACGGAGACAAAAGGGCAGCAGAGCAGAAGAAAGGGAGGTTCCTGCAAAATCAGGTCAGCCCCAGGAGCCTGAGGGAGGTTCAGACTGGCACCGCCTGCCCCAGCTGCATTTTTTGGAATAGATTTTCCTTTAAACAGCTGCTGATCTCGCTCACCTTCCCTGGTTTTATGCCCCACAGCCTGTCCCTGGGGGGATGAGCCATCATCCTGTCATCATCTCGCAACTGGGGACACCCTGGCCCCCTCCATGGATCCCAGCACAGCGAGATGCTAAGTGCAGGGAACACTTCCCTGGGGTCCTCCTGTTTCTCTGGGGCCAAGATGTGGCCACTGCAACCTGCACCAGAGGTGAGCAAGAAGCCATAGGCCTCTGCAGCCAGCCTGGGGATGTTCCCAGCCCCAAGGCAGGAGAGGAGCACAGGGGTGAGCATCTGCAGGTGGGGACACATGAGTGGGACACAGGAAGTGTTCAAGGCCGGACTGGATGGGTCTTTAAGCAATAGGGTCTAGTGGAAGGTGTCCCTGATCATGGCAGGAAGGCTGAAACAAGATGATCTTTAAACCCAAACCATGCCATGATTCCCTGGCTGCACGAGCAGCCTGCCTCATGCTACACCCCCATTTCAGAGCCACCAGCACCTGACTGTGTCTCAGGGGCTTCACTTTCTGCACTGCCTCCCTGCAAAAAAGAAAAAGTGCTTTATTTTTCTGAGGGGAAAAGCATCTCACTCACAGTGGGCTCACCAATCTCTGACTGATCCCGCTGGGCACGGGATCCCCGTGGTGGAGCGTTCTGCTGCTCTGAGCCCTTTGCTGTCACAGCAATTCCAAATGGGGAACTGCAATTACTGCCGGATCTGAGAGCCGTGTGGGTGGTGGGAAACAGGGCTGCAAAATTAGGCAAGTGGGTAGGGAACAGGGGAAGAAGCATGTTGGTGCCTCTGCTGCTCTGCCTCAGCAGAAAAGGGAAAACATCAGCGCTGCCAAATCCCAAAGCCATGGAGAAGCGTGATGCTGCACTGGGAAAGCGGGATGCAGCTGCACCGAGCCTGCCTGCCTTCCTAGAGCGTGGGGACTGTCCCTTTCCTGACAGCCCCCCGTCCTGCACCAGGGCTGAGCACAGGGGCCAGCAGGGTCACTGCCTGCCCAGCCTCATATCCCACCTCTGAGAAGACCAGGAGGGGATGCCCAGGAGGAGGCTGGTGGAACCTTCCCAAGTGCTGTCGTCGCACATGAGAGGACAGAGCTGGTATGCCCCAGGGGACACAGAGATATGGCATGACAGATGCCAGAAGATCACGGTCATCCAGCACCCTGCCCCCTGAAATGGGGCAGAGGAGATAAGCAGCATCTCCTCCTGCCCCCTGTTATCTCACCTGGACCAACTCAGCAACACCCACCCGTGCCACAAGGGACAACAGCTGTCCCTGGGCATATCCCAGCTCATCCACGAGGCAGGGCAGCCCCAGGGGCCAGTAGTCCACGCCTGGGCAGCTCAGGAGGGAGAAGCTGAGGCATGAGGGGACCTGCACACAGCAGCTGCTGCCTCTATGAGAAGGTATTTACTGAACAGCCACACTCTGCAGGACCATTCTTGTTATCTATTTGTTCAACTGTTCCACACTCGAAAGGCCAAGGAAAAGCCAGAGACAAGGGGGAGCCAAGGAGTGGGCACAGGCATCAGCACATGCCCACAGTGTGCTTCCTTAAGGGGAGGGAGCAGCAGTGCAAGGCAGGGATTCAGGAGCCCTTCCATGATGCATTCTTGCTACCAAACCCTTCCTCCATCTCTGCCAGCTCTCCTCACCTCCAGCCCCCTGCTCCCTGCCATCCCAAGGCAGGGATGAGACAAAGACATGCAGGGGGAGCACCCACTGGGCACAGGGTCTGGGCACAGGGTCTGGGCACGGCTCAGTCCCTCTGCAGAGTCCTCTCTGCCTCTGCAGGGGCACAACGGTGATGGGAACATGCCAGGCAGGAGACTCTGCTGCTGGGGTGTGCCCAGGGCACAGCATTCCATGGATCCACAGCCAGCAGAGGGCTGCAGCTCCTCTTCCATGGGGCCTTTTTAATAACCCTGTGGCTTGCACACTGCTTGCTGTGGAGGCACAAAAAAGAGTTCCTGCCAGACTTTTTTGCTCTCTGGAAGCTCTGATCAAAGCCATTGGGCTCTGTGCAAAGGGCAGGGACACGGATGAGGGGAGGGATGTGACAGCATCCCTCTGCACGTGTCCCCACATGTGCTTCCAACTGGGGCACGGCCGAGCCACCAGCACCTCTGCACGGGTGCAGGGCCAGGTGTGGGGTGCACAGGGTTATTCCAGTGGGATCAGGAGGGAGCCAGACAAACCTGCCAGCCCCACAACATCCTCCTGTATCTCTTGTTCTGCCCCTGGCATCTCCCCAGTGGAGCAGCTGCCCAGCACTCACTGGAGCAGTGAGCACGCTGCTCTCTCCAGCACTGATGCACACAGAATGCACACCCTGGCACGGCGCTCTCCTGCTGGGGATCTGAGCTTCTCCTGAGGCATTCTGCAGATACTGAGTCATTACACGAGGAAATGCAGTTTCTCCCAGCAGCATCCAACCCAGAGCACATCCCTGCCTTGGAGGGAGCTGACTCCATACAAACGAGCCTGATGCTGGGAAAGGTCAAATGGCCAAAGGCTTTAGTGGATACTGGCAGGGTGGGCTGAGGAGGAAGGCAGTCGCCTGGATTAAACTGAGTTCAAAATCCTGGCTTTGATGGACACTCGGTGTACCCTAGGCCGAGTCCTACAATGCACCCATTGCTTGGGGTGACACAGACAGCAGCTCCCACATCTCAGGGGTGCTGGTGGGGTGACAGCAATTACCAGCTGCTCAGGTACCAGGAGCAGGGCTCAGGTAGCAGGAGCCTGCTGTGGCACTGTTCTCCTGTCCTCCTGAAACCAGACACAGAAACCAGGCAGTGTTTTTGGGGACTGTGACCTTTATTAACACACCCAAGGTCATGCAGCAGAGCCGTGGTGCAGCTCTGGGCTGCATTGCTGTGCTCCACAGTGCCAGCAGCAGCTCACACAGCCCATGGGAAGCCTCCAGAAAGGACCAGCACCCCAGGGCAAAATGGGCTTTGGGGGGAGCAGGAGAGCCCAGTGCAGGCACTGGGGAGCAGCTGGAGTGCTGTGGTGTTCCAGGGTTGGGCCATGGCTGCCAGACCCTGCTCCATGGCACGATTCTGCTGACCCTGGGGCACCGTGTCTCCTTGCTGAGACGCTCCAAGCCAGAGCCAAGCTGGCAGTGGGATTCCGGCCTGCAGCAGGGAAAGATCAGCTGGTGGCTGACATGCATTTCATTTTCCTGTTAGCAACAACGCTGGGTGAACGAGCAGCTTCTCCTCCTTAGCTCAGTCAGCTGTGCCTTCCTCCCTTGGCACTCTGCTCCCACAGGACACGGCCTTGAGGGTGGACTCTGCAAACCAACCCTTCTGGAGACCTTCCTTGCAGCTATAAAACTCCCACAGCACATTCCAAGCATTGGCTGACACGGCGCTTCCTGCCTCCACCCATCACTGCCTCTGGATGCACACCCTGTACCACAGCACCTGGGCAAGTACGTTCATGAAGGGGTAAATATATAATTCATATAAAATGACCCCACGAGTGATTAGCTTATGCCCTGAAGCATGAGATTTAATTACCCTTATCTGAGCCAGCACAGCTACAAATGTTAATCACATTATCATCCAGCAAGCTTATGTTCAGCACAGTGCCTATGCCAGGGCCACCCTTTCTGCTATGCAAGCCTGAGAGGACGCCTGGTCTGGCAAAGAATTAGTTATTAATCTTACTTCTTTCTGTCCCAAAATGGCTCGGGGAGAACACGGTGGATTTGAGGTTATTTAGTGCCAGCTTTTCACCCAAATTTCCCTTGGAGAAGCTGCCTGCTGGGGTGGCTGCAAGATCAGCAGAGCTCTGCTTGACACCGGGACATTGAGAAATAGCTTCCTTTTAGCTTGTCATCACCAAAAAAAAATTGATCTGGAGTTACTGGGAAACAGAAAGAGGGTGTCCTGTTGTGACAGCCACTTAGGATAAGGTAAGCACACTGTAAATCTCCCCCAGCATGTCTCCATGACCTCAGGCACTGGTGAATTATAAAGGTTTAATGCAAACCCTCTGAAGCAGCAGTTACTCCAAATTTACTGAGCATTAATTTCAGCGAGGTCCCACTCCTGTAGAACGAGGCAGGATAAAAGAGGAGAGACCAGTCAGGTTTTGCCAGGTTTTGGAGCTCCTTCAGCTCCCCAACTCTCTGTTGTAAACCACTGTTTACAATGAAGTGTGGTTGGGCCAAGGAGAGCACCAACAGCATCCCTCCACCAGCCCCCGATGCTGTGGGTAGGACCTGTCCCTGTGCTGCTCATCTCTCCATGTCCCCAGCGTGTCCCACCTCGGTGCCAGCAATAAACAGCCTGACAATATCCAATAGCTGCCTTACCCCCTGGTTCAGGGAGAATTTGCATTTAAATTGAGGTGTTTCAGGAGGTAAATCATGCCAGCGCTGGGGCCGCAGTGCCTACAGAAGCCCTGGTGCTCCTGGGCTGTGTGAGGTGTCTGCATGGCTGCTGCTCAGCAACATCCCCTCCACGCAGCCCCAGACTGAGCCCCAAAGCCTCCCGTGGGGCTGGCAGCTCCTGTGCCCATTGCCATCAGCACTGTGCTCTGCCAGCACTGAGCCTGATTTTCCCACAGACCATCTCCAAACCTTCCCCGAACACTACAGCTCTCCTCTGGGCCACACAGCCCCAGCAAAGCCACTGAGCACCAAAGGAAACTCAGCCAGCGGTGCCCACCACTGTGGCACTGACAGCAAACTTGAGGTCCACGATTCACCATCGTGGAGAGAAAGCACATCCTCTCCCAAAGCCATTTCTGAAGGAAACACAAAGGAATTTGCTCTGAGAGGAGAGATGGAGAAGCTGTGAGCAACAATCAGAAACAGCCGTGGCTGGAAAAAAGGAAAAGAACCATAGGGTCACAGATTTGTGATTCCAACAGGGTTGGAATGGACCTTAAAGCTCATCTCATTCCAGCCCCTGCCATGGGCAGGGACACCTCCCACTGTCCCAGGCAGCTCCAAGCCCCAATGTCCAGCCTGGCCTTGGGCACTGCCAGGGATCCAGGGGCAGCCACAGCTGCTCTGGGCACCCTGTGCCAGGGCCTGCCCACCCTCACAGTGGTGCAGCCTTGCCCTGGGCCTAGAACCTGGTGGGAGGGCCACCATGACACATCTGGGCTGTGTGCCATCCCTCCTTGAATGGAAGGTCTGGGGAATGCCCAACACCTGTGTGGATAGAGAGAAATCCACCTATCTGCAAAGGGCTGGAGCTGCTCTGTGTCTGCCAGGAGGATCCACATCTTGCTCCAAGTATTTGCTTAAAGGTGTCTGCCTCCATTAGCTTTGCCATCACTGACAGCCAAGGGCTCTGACCTTGTCAGCTTCCATACGTTCAGCAACTTCCAGCCCTTTTACAATTTGATGGAGAAGACAACAGACAGACCTCCTGGAGCAGCTCACAGAGTTCCTGCCCACCAGGCTGTGGCCACTGCAAGACGACCTGGGCATGGTTTCCCCGTGGGAATGATGTGTCCATGCAGAGAGAGCCGGAGCCAGGCCGGACACGTCCTGTGGGTGCTGATTCCAGCGCTGAGCTGAGCCAAGGCTGTGGATCCTCTCCCACAGACTGTTTGGGTGCTGTTTCTGATCCTTTCCCAAGTGCTGCTCCACCAGTTCCACGCCTGGCGCTTTCCTTGGCATTGTTTGTAACGAGGCAACAAATGCAAAACTCCCACTGACTCCAGAGGAGCCAGGACTACCTGCTGGGGCTTCCCAAGGAGCCTGGTGCCTGACTGGCATCCAGTTCCTCTGGGATCTGGGCACAGCCTCCTGCAGCCAATGCCTTCTCTGTGCACCAGCAGCCCCAGTTTGCCAGGGAAACCCATACCCCAGCTGCAGTACCCTGGGAAGCACAAACACAGTCTTTAATATTAATATTTGCCTTTCCAATGTAAATGCAGACCCAGCTCTCCACTCTGCACACACATCCATTCTCTTTAACAATTTGAGATCTTAAACGTTTCTTTTTTTCCCCCTTCTTCCTAAGCTTCATTGTTAACCTTTAAGATGAAGATAAGGCGTTAGGGTTTGGAAAGGAATCAGGAGGGACCTTGGAAACGAGCCAGGAGTGGTGTTAATACTGGGCTGCACATCATATCTCTTCGGTTCTTCTCTCCCCGCAGGGTGACTCGGACTGCTCTTGACTACCACCATGGTATTACAAACTCTAATGAGGTTTGGAAAATAAGAAACCCACTGCGGCGTGGGAGAAACTAATAGAAATTGTTTTGTCTTCTCTCTATTAGTCATTAGAAGCAGAAGAAAAACAGCCACGGGCAATGGCAGGGCTGCAATACCACCACACATTTCATGTGCTGGCACTCCGACAGTGCCATTTCAGCACAGTTAATGCTCCCACTTCCCCTCCACACCAGACCTCCCGTACACCACTGTGGGCTCCAGCTGTGCCAGCATCCCTGTGCCACCATCCCGAGCCCGGGGTAACCCCAGTGCCTGCCTGAAGTGCCCATGCAGGGTGCTTGGCCAGCCCATGGGTCTGCCAGCAAGGACCTTTGCCAGCCTGGTGTCCCCAGGGGAGAGGGAAAGGCAGGGCTCAGGCAGGGGACACTTCCATAAGCAGCAGCACTGTCAGGCAGCCAGAGCATATGGAGAATTAGCTGGGATTTGTGACTGCAGCTGCAAGAGTTGTGTTTCTGTGTGTGGAGTTAATTACAGAGCCACAAAACGATGCACGGGGTGGGGTGACAGCACCTGCAGCGCCATCACCCCTCCACCCTCCCAGGGAACTGCGGGGCCACGAGCCAAGCCCCAGTCCTGGGCTCAGCGAGGTGCCCAGAGCACTTGCCACGGTCCTTGCCTCCTCCCAGCTCCGTGACTGTCACACCCTGCTTGCCTGATGACAAGAGGCAGTGCTGCCACACCTTCCAGATGTCTGCCTGCTGCCCACGGGCACAGATGGCGAGCAGCAGCCTTCCCTGGAAAGCTGGGGCCAGGCACGCAGGCTGTTCTGCCTGTGCTGGGCTCCTTCAGCTGGGGGAGAAATGAACCGGCACAAATGCCTTGAGTTCCATCCCAGGGAATTCTTACTGAAGGCAGCAGCCCACGGGAGACTCCTCCTGCAGCCCAGGCAGGGGCAGAGCACGACAGCAAAGAGCATCTTTGGGCACAGGGAGGAGGCCCAGGGATACTGGGCCTGTCCCCACCACCTGCTCCAGCTTTCCTCTGCACACAGCCACCAGCATCCAAACCAGGCCTGCCCAGGAACCAGGTGCAGTGGGAGATGTAGGGCATCAGGATTATGCCACAGGGGACAGGAGGGCTTATCCCAGCACAGCTTGTCCACCACTTTTGGGACACTGAGTACAACTGATGGGGCCCAAGCTGAAACCCAGCACTTGCTTTCAGGTTTACTCAGTCACAAGCTACACTGCAAAAGGCAGAACAGCAAATCCTCCACCTCAGGAGAGAACACTTGGGATGGGAAAGAGGAAGGCAAGATTTTCTGCTGCACTGAGGACTGCATCCAAGCCCTGCTGCTACCTGGGAAGCAGGTATGGCTCGACAGCTGGCGTAGCTGTGGAGTGCTCAGATATCCCCACGCTGGTGACTGCTCCTGACTGCACTGCCTGGAGCAAGGATTCGCATTGCTAAGTCAATGTCAAGCTGATTTAGTCCTTGGATGGGGAATCTCCATCAACCAGCGCTTGCACTAGCAAGGAGGAGCAGTGATGGGCTGCTAAATGTCAGCCATGTCCCTGGAGGAGACACTGAAGCAGCCCTGTGGTGAGAGCAGCACGAACCCACAGCCAGCTAATGGGGACCAGCACAGTGCCCATACGACAATGTAAAAACGCAGCTTTCATGTCCTAAAGCCATGTGATCACAATTTACTGCCTCAAACCCTCCTGTGCCACTCTCTTCTTGCTCTTCAGCTGAACATAACCCTTATTTTCATGTGCCCCGAGTGGGTGCAGAGCTCCCAAGGCCCAGGAGCAGCTGCAACCCTTGTAAGATGAGGAAGGAAGAAGTAGCAATTCCTCTCTGCAAGGCTATAAAGCCAATCAGGACCTCCTGGGATGAAAGGTACTCCGTAAATCTGAGCTGTTATTATAAAACCAATCTCCACTGCATCTCTTAATAATGCAGATTAACTGTGCAGTAACACCAGCTATAATTAATATCATAAAAGTCAGAGATGGGAAAGGCTAGCAGGTCAGCAAGGCCATCCCATGGACTGCCCCCCACAGCACAGGGAAAGGGGAAATCTCCTGGGTGCCAGGGGAGCTTGGAAAGTGAAGGCAGTGCCAGGCACCATGAAGGGAGCAGTGACAAGGAGGAGGTGGCACATGGATCACCTCATCTCTGCCAAACCCAGGAGGGGAGCAGAGCCCAGCTCTTGGTTCTGCAAGTACCCAGTGCCAACCTCTCCTCCCTCCTCTCCTGTCCATAGAATCATGGAATTATTTACGTTGGAGAACACCTTTAAGATAACTGAATCAAACCATTGACCCAGCACTGCCAAGACCACCACTAAACCATGTTCCCATGGGTGCAGCACCCACAGGCCTTTTGAATCCCTCCAAGGATGGTATAACTTCACCACTGACCTGAGCAGTCCATGCCAGGGTTTGACACCACTTTTGGTGAAGAAATTTTCCAAATATCCAGTATAAACAACACCTGGGACTGAGACTGTTTCATCTTGTCCTATTTCTTGTCACCTGGGAGAAGAGACCAACCTCTCAGTGTCTCCCTTGAACCTCCTTTTCTCCAGGCTTCCTCAGCTGCTCCTCATGGACTTGTGCTCCAGAACCTCCCCCAGTTCCATTCCCTTCTCTGGACACACTCCAGCCCCTCAATGTGCTTCTTGTTGTGAGGGGCCCAGAGCTGCCCCAGGATTTGAGGTGCCCCTCACGAGTACTGAGTACAGAGGGACAATCCCTGCCCTGGTCTGCTGCCCACACTACTGCTGGTACAAGCCAAGATGCCACTGTCCCTCTGGGTCACCTGGGCATAGTGCTGGCCTCTCTTCCAAACCCTTATGGGTGGCACCATCAACTTTTCACAAGGTGGACTCAGAAGACCTCAGGGAACCCCCTGGCATGGGTCAGGGGATATGAGTGCTCCCTGAGGGCCACAGGCTGACCATGGCAGAGCAGGCTCCTTGAAGGAAGAGCCCATGTCCCATTCCACCTTCCCATGGGATGAGCATTCCCCTAGACCCTGAACCTCCCATCTCACAAGAAGATCCCAGAGCCAGGAGACCCAACCTCCCAGACATTCCCAGACTGGGATCCCCCTGCCTGCTCCCACCCTGCCCGGGCACCAGCACTGCTCCTCCCTGCCTCCACACCCAGCTAACACACACACCAAGCTCCAGTGCCCTCTGCCTTCCTCCACATCCCTCTCTCATCCTCCTCCTGCCCTCCATGCTGCCCCTGCATGGCCCTGGCGCTGCTCCGTGCCATCCTCATGGGCCTGGCAGCGTGGGCAGAAGGGACAGCCTGGGCACAGCCCTGTGCTGCTCCCTTCCATCCTCGTGGGCCTGGCAGCGTGGGCAGAAGGGACAGCCTGGGCACAGCCCTGCGCTGCTCCCTTCCATCCTCGTGGGCCTGGCAGCATGGGCAGGGCAGGAGGGACAGCCCTGCATGGCCCTGGTGCTGCTCCCTGCCATCCTCTTGGGCCTGGCAGCGTGGGCAGGGCAGGAGGGACAGCCCTGCATGGTCCTGGTGCTGCTCCCTGCCATCCTCGTGGGCCTGGCAGCATGGGCAGGGCAGGAGGGACAGCCCTGCATGGTCCTGGTGCTGCTCCCTGCCATCCTCTTGGGCCTGGCAGCGTGGGCAGGGCAGGAGGGACAGCCCTGCATGGTCCTGGCGCTGCTCCCTGCCATCCTCGTGGGCCTGGCAGCATGGCAGTGGGCAGTGGGCAGGGCAGGAGGGACAGCCTGGGCACAGCCCTGCGCTGCCCAGCTCGTGCTGCGCGTGGCAGCTCCGTGTGCGCCGCGGGATCAGCTGTGGGAATGCAAATGTGCGCTTCCCCCGCCGCAGCAGCCGCTAACAAGATAATGAATATTTTCATCAGCTGCAGAGAATACAAACATCTGCGCAGGCAGAGGCACTGCCGGGGCTGGGGGAGCAGGGGTGCGGCGGGAGGAACAGCTCCCTGGCATCCCTCGCTGCGGGGGCAGCAGCTCCACTGCCAGGGAAAGGAAAGTTCTGGTCCCTGAGCCAGCAAAAGCCCATGGCTGACATTCCATCTGCTCCAGTGGGTGCTGGCACCGCCTCTGACAGCAGTGCCTTGGCTCTGCACTGTGCTCGTGTCTCCAAGAGCCTTCCTCTCCCTGCCATGGGCAGGGACACCTCCCACTGTCCCAGGTTGTTCCAAGCCCCATCCAGCCTGGCCTTGGACACTAACAGAGATCCAGGGGCAGCCACAGCTGCCAGGGCTTCCTCACCCTATGAGGAACTTCTTGCTAATGTAAATCTCCTGATCATGGATGTACAATTGGTTTGGGGCTTTGGCTGCAGTGGCAGCTTCCACATGGCCATCCCTCTTCTTCCTCCTCCTTCTCCCTACGTGCTGGGAGAAGTGGGGTTCCCACAGACAATGACCAAACAGCAGAGACTGACTCTGTGTGAGGTTATCCCTGCATGGACAGGAATGAAGTGCAGCAGCTCAGAGGTGCATCTGGAGCTCAGATGGGGCAGCAGGAGCACGAGGTGGCTGCAATGGCCTTGTCCATGTTCACCAAGGATGTGATGGCCCATTCCCTAAATCCTACCTGCACTTGGAGCAGAACCACTCTGAGAACCTCTAGTATTTGAACAACCTCTGTTACAAAGCATCTCTTCCACCCCGGACCCCTGCATTGTCTGACACCGCACCTGATCTTGTTTTTCTAGAACAAAAAATGCTTCCAACCTGGTGCAGAAGCATGTGGCTGCAGACTGGGCAACACCAGCTCGAAGGCACACAATCTGTCATCCTTTTTGGTAGGATGAGAAGTTTGCAATGGAATGAGATGTAGCAGTGACCTAAGTGAGGGAATGCTGTGCTAATTGCATCGGTCATTTATATACTGGATTGGAAAAAACCTCACTGCTGAGCCTGGCCAGTGAAGATGTGCTCGAAATCCACGGTGTGTGTCTGTGTGCAGCCTGCTGTGGGCTCTGAAACATCCCACACATCCCATAGCAGATCCCACCTCCACAGAGCTGCTAAACTCCTAACAACCCCTTAGCTGCTACTCAGGACCATGGCATGAGGCACTAGCCCAGCTTGGAAAGACATCATTGCTTCCAACTAGCGTGTCTGAGGCTTCAAAGTTGTGAACAGGTAATAGAACTGCAGCAACAAACAATAAAAAGATGAATGAAATGGAAGGCAGCCACTGGAAAAGAGATCCATCCATTATCCCAGCCTGAAGGGTAATAGGTAAACAAGGCACTGGTGCACTGGCTGGCGCCGAGCTCGCCGGCACGGGAATAATAAACAGCACAATTATAACTCCTGTGCTTGGAGGTTTCAAAGAGAGGGAGAAAAATAGGGGAAGAAACAACGGCGTTAATTTAACCACCTACAGACATTACATTTGTGTTGCTGAGGGGGAAGCAGGACCTCCCTGCCAGAGCTGGCCCGTGAGCCCCAAGCTAGGGACACCAGCAAAGCCCCTCCAGCTTCACACCCAGATGCGATGCTGCACCCAGCTGAGCCCCCAGCCCAGGTCCTGGCAGCACCCACGGGTGGGAGGGCACCAGGTGAACATGGGTGAGATGTTTCCCAAAATGGCACTGAGCTGCCAGCTCACCCTGCTGGTTTATTAGGGGCTGAGAAACATCGAGGGGAAGAAGAGACAGATTTAAAATTAACTTGCCAAACTCCCCATCAGTGCCCTGACAGCATGAATGGAGCTGTGTGGAGGCAGAGCCTACTGGAAGCAGCTGGGGCAGTGCCCATCCCTCCCTGCAGCAACCCCGATACCTCAGGCTGTGCTCAGCACCACCTTCAATCTGCCCCTTCCCTTCCCTTCCCTTCCCTTCCCCAAGGCTGGAGAGAAGCAGCAGCCCTGTTTTATAAGTGGGAAGGGGCGGAACAGCATCCTCCAGGGACCGAGTTGCAGAGGGAAGGGTGATGCCAATTTGCAGGAAGGTACTCGGCACGGCACAGCAACCCTGGGTCCTCCAAACCCAACCTCCCTGGATGTGGAGAAGGGAATCCACCTGGTGCTTAGCAGGGAGGGAGCATCAACATGAATGCACTCCCTCCCTCCAGCCACCAAACCATTCTGGTTCCTTATCTGCCCTCAACATCTTGGAACTCTCTGGACTCACTCCATTTCTGCTGGGAGGAATCAAACTGGGGCTGTGTTCCTGTGTTCTGGGTGTTCCTGTGTCCTGGGCTTTGCCAAGCTGGAGCAAGAGCCAGGATGAGAGGCAGAGCTGGAGGTAGGGATGGGAAGGGACTCTGGTAAGGGTAGACAGCTGCTCCCAGGGAATGCTCTGCCATGCATTGCCCTGACATCCTGTTTGCCATGCAGCAACAATCCAGCAAGTAAAGCTGGCTCCACGGGCAGTATTTTGGGATTTCTCCATATTAATGGCATAAAAGCAACAGTCTGAAACTGCAAACAGCTTTTAAACAAAAATATCTATTCCCTCATGGCAAAGAGACAGCACAAAAACAGATAAAGAACGAACAAACAACCCATTTGGAAAATAATTCCTCAGTGATTTGGGAACGGCACAGAGCTCAGGCTCTGCCCCACCGTGAGGCAACGGGGGGAAAATCGCTCTAATCTAGTCTTTAGTGAGCTGCATCCATTGCTGAGCCTTCCAGCTAGACCAGGAGGTGTGACTGGAATAGATCAGCTCCAATCCCATCTACTTATTAACCCCACAGAGCATTTTGCCAACAGGAAGAACCTTTTTTAAAGAAAGGAGAGGGGTGCCAGAAGAAGGTGGCTCTGAATGTGCTTTTGGCTCAGCAGTGGAAGGACCAAGGGAGGCTTCTGGTGAGTGATGGAATGAGAGTGATGACTCTTCAGTCCCCTCCCAAAAGTGCCCACGAGGGACTGCACAGGGCAAGCATCACTGGAGGATGCTTTGGTTTAAATCCCAGCAATAAAGCAGCAGCGGCAGCAATGCCATGGTGCACTCCTCTGAGCAGGAGCCTTGATGCTGCCATGTCCAGCAGAGCAGTCAAGCACCCTAACCTCCACAGAAATAACGAGTGGTTGTTAAGCCACCCCAGCACAGGAGAAGCTGCCCACAGAACTCCTAACTCCTGATGGCTGGAGCAGAGCTGCAGGGATGCTGTGGTGCTCACATCCTGCTGGGCTGTGGCTCCCCTGCCGCTGATGGATGGGGAAAAGGGTCCTGGCACCAGCACAAAGAGCCACGTGAGCAGGGACAGGGGCACTATGTGGAGCACGTATGGAGCACACAGCAGGAACCAGCCTGGCTGCTGCCCAGCCCTGCTGGGGTACACTGCTCTCCACAGCAAGGATCTGCATCCTCCACCCATCCCCCGGGTGTTACCATCTCCTCAGTCACACAGCTGAAGTCCTTGGATAAAAGCCTGGGCTCCTTGGATAAAATGACATCTACTAAAGGGAAAAACCAAAATCTGAAGGAGCACTGACCAGAACCACACCACTTGGTCTGAGGTCTGGGACCTCCCAAGCTGTGCAGCTGTGCTGCATCTTCACATCCATCAGCGCTCTGCATCCTGAAGGCACCCACTGCACATCCCCAGCCTTTTCAGGTGGTCAGATACAACAAAGCCATCACTGCTACACACCTGATACATCCCAGTGATGCACTGAGCACGGCCAGGAGGGTGCCAAGAGGGTGACCAGGCTCTACTCAGTGGTGCCCAGCAATGGGACAAGAGGCCCAAGACTTCAGGAAGAACCTGACGTCCAGCAAGTTCCATCTGAACATGAGGAAGAACTTTTTCCCTGTGCAGTGACCAAGCACTGGAACAGATGGCCCAGAGAGGGTGTGAAGTCTCCCTCACTGGAGTTTTCAAGAACTGCCTGGATGCAATCCTGTGCCCTGTGGGCCAGATGACCCAAAGTGGTTCCTTCCAGCGTGGCCTGTCCTGCAGCCACCAGAAGAGCAAGGACTCTAATTACAGTGCTGCAGCTCTTCTGGTGGCAGAGAGACCTCCCTGACCCCCAGGAGAGGGAAACTCTGCAGTAACTGGGAAGTGTTGCCCAGGCCAGGGTGTGCAAGGCAGCTTTTCCCAGCACAAAGGCTCCCTCCCAGCCCCATGCTGACATGCCTGGCAGATTGAGAATATCCTATTTATTAAAGACATTGAAGATGCGGCGACATGGGAAGCAGACACCATTCAAAAGATTGTCACATCTGCATAGCTAAAGGATCCCAGCAGTTATAAATCCCTCTAAAATTCTCAGCCCCTTGTTCTGATAGCAGGTTCTTGCTCCTACTTCGCAGAAACAGGCTTTTAATCCCTAGTATTAGGCAGCTTCCTGCTATGTTTCAAATGCACCAAATTAAGGGCTTCTCTAACAGCTGGTGTCTTGATGCTCAGAGAGGTTCTTGAATATCTATGAAAATCAGAGGCAAATTACATCTTTTAGTTAATAATTTCTTCTCCATTAACCTCCTTCTCTTCCCTTGTTAAGAGATGATGTAATGGCGCTTCCACACCGTAACCTGCTGACACCCGGCAGCCTGGCCACGCAGGGAACTGAGCCCTTCTCATCACTGCCTGGTGCTTTTGGAGCCGACAGCCTCCACTCAGATGGGAAAAGGGACAGCTGTGCTGACCTTCCAGGCTGCTGGAAGCATCCTTGGAGGAAGATGTGCTGCCTCCCTCCAGGCTCCGAGCTCTGCGGAGCCGCTTCCTCGCACGCCACAGCCTGCACCACGTGGGCAGCTTTGCAGGTTGCTCTTGTTTCAGACTTATTTCTCCTGCCCCTCACAGCTGTTACACCCGGGATTAAAGGACTGAAACCCCTGTTTGTGACACCAGGTTTGCAAAGAACTTGGCTGTCACTGCACAGCCCCTCGCTGGGAAAAGCTTCTCCCCACTGCACACCCCGGCCAGCACGGCAGGAGCGGTGCCACCCCTGGGAAGGAGGACTAACAGTCCTTTTTTTAACCACAAAACCTGTCTGGCAGAGCCTGAGGGAGTGCTTTTTGGCCCCTGGAAGATGCTATCCCAATACCTCAGGGGTTTTATTCCACAGGCAACCCCAGCAGGAATTGCTCCTGGTCCAGCTCGGGACTGCCCAAACCTGACATCCTCAGGATGCCCTCAGAGGGGAAGACTCGAAGAAGCCACATGTCCCAGGATAAACCAGCCCCACATTTCCAGATGTGCTTTCCAGATGGAATTTAGCCCTGAGGACAGGGGATACATTTGCTACCTGAAAGCAACAAAGCATCCCTTAGATCATGGAAAATTTCATCTCCGCAGCCCTGGCTCTGCTCTGATGGACCCACTGACAACTGCAACGTCAGGGAGAGAAAGCAAAGACAAGTCTACTGGGAAATTTGCCTTTGTGTCCTGTCAGTTCTCCAGCAATTTCCAGCAAAAAGCTGCAGCCCTGCTGGCTCCAAGCGCTCCGCTGGCTGTGGCTTTCCCAGCACCTCTGTGCTGATGGAACCTGTAATGCCTCTGTCATCAAGAGAGCAGAAGGCCAGAGCTCAGCTGGAATCCACAGTCAGGGAAGCTTTGCACTCAGCTGGGCAAAAACACCTGGAAAAATTGTGGGCAGAAGGGATAAGGACCCAGAGCTCCAGCTAAAATCAGGGGCAGCAGTGAGGTCTTGGTGCCTGAACAGGAAATAAACAGGTGCTGGGCAGGGAAGAGCCATGCCTGGCTAGGATGTGGGCTGGATCCTCTCCTGACTGTGATTAGTGCTGCTGCTTCAAAACTCACACACCCACCCCAGCTCACACCTGATCAAAACACAGCTGCATTCAAAAGACCTGAAGAAAAATAACTGAATAACTCATTTGCCAGCCCTGAATAGAGCAAGCTCTCCTCTGTGAGCCCTGCAAGGTGAAGGTATTTACCTTCAGCTCATTTACATTATTTATCATGCCATATCCACAGCTCCTCCCAGTGCTGTAATGGGGGCACTGAGTAAAACCAGCTGGCATAGGCTGAAAACTGAAGGAAAAGCTTTTTCACACTGCACACAATCAAACAACTCATTGTTGCAGGATACTACAGAGATGAAACACATCAGTGTCCAGAAAGAGATGAGGCAACGCTCTGGAGAAAGGCCCACGGAGCACAGCTGGGTGTGTCTCATCTGACAGGACACACAGGGGCCCAGGAGGGTCCTGTGCTGCTGCCAGGGGAGGGATGGACAAGTAGGAAAGCCATGGGTGGTTGCTGTCCTCCTGCTCTCTTCCCCTCACGAGCAAATCAGAGATGCTGGCTCTGTACCTTGGTCCCATCTCACCACCCTGACGTTCCCAAAACCAGGAGCAGAACCAGGACATACCTGAAAGTCATCTGGAACACCTGCCCTTGGTTGACGTGCTGGCTCCTGTTGTTGTAGCCGTGCAGCATCTCCCCAAAAAGGGTCTCATTGAACTTGGCCTCCGACTTGAGGCACTTGGGGCCCTCGCAGATGTCAGACAGCATCAGGCACGACTTCCCATCCGGGGCCAGCTTGTACTCCTCCACACACCTGTGGGGCACCACAGGCCGTGTGAGATGAGCCAGGCACAGAGCAACGCAGCCCACGAGCCTCTGCCGAGCCCAGCCAAGCACCACCAACACCTGCAGCAGTCGCTGGGACACGTGAAGGGTCACAGAGCCCAAACCCTCTGCCCTGGCTGGGTTGGGTGACCACTGACTAGGGGCTTGGCTCCCAACTCCCCTCCCTGCTCTAGCAGCACAGCCCATCTACCTGCAGTGAGGTTGGGTGGGGCTTGGAGCACCTGGTCTGGTGGAAGGTGTCCCTCTCCATGGCAGCAGGGTGGAACAGCAGGAGCTTTTGGGTCCTTTCCCACCTAAACCATTCCATGATTCCATGCTGTCCTGCCTGGAGCTGCCCCCACGCTGGAGGGCAGAGCTGAGACCACCCAGTGTCTGCTGCTCAGGTACAAACATTCCCCAGGCCACAGCAAGGCAAAATCAACCTCCTGCCCCTTCTTCCACCCAGAAATAGCCTCCTGCAAGGAAGCAGCTCAAGCTTGGCTGCTCCTCTGCTCTTTGATCCCACTTCCAAGCCTATTCTGGGTAAGATTCAGATGTCTTCAACAAGACAGGAAGGGAAACTGAGGCAGGCAGCAGATTTAACTACAGACATGGAGACCTCGGTGGAATCTTTTGTAAATATGCCATCCTGCCTCTCCTGCTCTTCCACCAGCCTCTTCCTCAGCTCCCACCTTACTGAAAACCTCTGTTCCCTGCCTGCTCCTTCCTCCCCGCAGCCCCAGTGCTCTGCTAACACCAACCCCACCTCTATCCAGGCTTGCTTCCCTCTCCCCTTCCTCTACTCCATTTTACTGCAAGCAGAACTCCCACCTGTCTGTCACACTTTTCCTTGCCTGTTCCCAAAGTGCAGCTCAGCCCTGAAAAGGGATTATTAAAAAAGAAGGGAAAAAAAAAAAAAAGGGGGAAACAGTCTCTGTCCTTGGGGATGCCAGGCTGAAATGCAGATTCATGTGGGTGTGCGTGGAGACCATGGAATGTCCCAAGATTTTCTGGACCCCACAAAGGATGCTGGTGTCCACACAAATTTCCGACCCCTTCTGCAGGCGTGGAGCAGAAAAGGTGTGCTCTGTTTTGGTGACTCAGTCACTCTGCGCTGCTAAACAATAATTAAAAAAGAAGGTAGTGGGGAGAAAAAACAACAAAACAGCAAAAAAGGGATAAATAAAGGAGAAGCTGGCACAGGCTGAGCTCCCTGGGCTGCTCTTCCCAGGGACCAGCAGCAGCCAGAGCTGCATGAGGTCTCTGCTGCACCTGCAGCATGGGGACTTGACGGATGCTCCTCGGAGTTACTGCTGGGAATTCGCTCCCCTTCTTGCTTGAGGACATTTTCTTTCCAAAAGGGCTTTTTTTCCTGTTCTTCATCCTAATCTGGCACACTGGCACACGGAGTAGGTCCCTGAGTGTGCCTGGGAGTGTGAACCAGCTGTGGGGCTGGGGCAGGCGATGGATGGCTGCAGCTGTGCAGCATAAAGCCAGATAATCACTGAGCTCCTTTCAGAGCACACTGCAGCCAGGGAGATTTTCCTGAGAGAAAATGCTAAATTGTGTAGGATTATAAGATCCCAGCCAAAATCAGGGATGAAACTCTATTTTTAAGAGACACACAGGGGAGGAAAAAAAGTAAATTTTAAAAGTAGTGTTTTTTAAACAAATCCTACACCTTCCCCTCCAACACACAATGTACAATCCTTGGGTCCCTTCACAGTGAGTCACAGATCACACTGTACTGTCACACAGTGAGGCAGACAAGGAAGGTGCATCTGCTCGCACTGCTCCTCACACTTCCCTCAGGCCAACCAGGAGCCCCTACTCCCTGCTGGAAGTCAGCTCCACCAACAGCCTTTTCCTTGGACACCCAGCCCCAGGCTGGGTCGGGATGGGTGGCACAGGGAGGGGGCAGGGATGGAGAAGGGCAGGGGCTGTCTGCTTCTTGAGGAGCCTTGGCAGGGACTCACCCACAGAACATGAAGATGGTGCTGGAGGAGGGGTCGTGGGGCAGAGGGAGGGTCTGCTGCAGGCACAGCTGCTCACAGCCCCCGTTGAAGCCATCGGAGCAGTCGATCCCTTTGGAGAAGTCGTAGCAGCCCGTGCCATCCTTCATGGGCCGCAGGTCCTCGGGGCACTGCAGCGAGAGAGGACACATGGAAAGGTCACCTCCCCTGCCCCAGAGCCCCTGTCCAGTGGGTGCCCTCCCAGGACACAGCCCATCCCAGAGCCAGTGCTGCTGAACTCCTTTTCCACCTGACGGAGATGAGTTTGGCTCGAGTGATGGATGGGGTCCTGCTGCTCCACCTCGCACCCCCTTGGGAAAGGGGCAAGGGCCATTGCAAGGACATGGTCTGCTGCCAAAGCCTTCCCCCTCATCCTCCCTCCAGACGAGGGTGAAATCCTTGAGGCAGCAAAACTACAACTTTTACTATGGCAATAAAGCCTCGATTCAGTGTGGGGCAAAGCATGACATCTCTCTGTATCACAAAGAAAACCAGTGCAACCCAGAAACAAACACCTCAACACCTGGGACCAGCCCAGAGAACCATCTCAGTGCCTGGGAACGACTCAGGAATCCATCTCAGTGCCTGGGAACGACCCAGAAATCCATCTCAGTGCCTGGGAATGACCCAGAAATCTATCTCAGGGCCTGGGAATGACCCAGAAATCCATCTCAACCCACGCCAGGCAGGTTGGCAACCACGGCCTTGGCATCATGTCCAAAAGGATCTTGATGCTTGCTGTGGGCAGGACCAGCCTATGGCAGAGGCAGGTCTGGAGGCAGCCAGGAGGGCAGCCCAGGCTCACCAGTTTTCCACATCCGAGGGAACCATGGCTCTAATTTCTAATTCCAGCTCCCCAGGCTGTTTTCCTTGCCCCCAAAGATAAAAGCCAGCAGGCGGCAAATGCCATCGATAAATTGTCACCCAGATTAAAGCTCACTTCCACTTTCGTTATTTGTCCTTTCTCACCAAACACACACACGCACACAAACAACAACAAAAAGGCCAGTCCTTGAAAAAATAAATAAATCTTGTCTAGGAGCAGCTCGCAATTAAAAATGCATTATGGAATTTCTTGAAGATGAGTTAGACTGGAGACGGCACAGGTAGTGATGAAGGCAGGTTATAAATGGCCTCTGTCGAGGAGAAGAAAGGTTATAAAACTGCTATACTTTGTGCTTAAAAAAGAAAATCAATTTTCCACGAGAGTAAAATGCTGTATATATCAATAAAAGTTCAAGAGACCCTGGACCCCACACTCACTGACACTGGCAGGGTCCTGATGGGAGATGGGCTGCCAAGCCTCGCTCCCTCTAGGCTACTTAAAAAGCACAACAGGGACAGCAGAAAGGGGCTTTAGGGAGTCCTGGCCCACCCTGAGCCATCACAGAATCCTAGAATGTTTGGAAGAAACCTCTCAAGATCATCCAGTTCCAACCCTACTGCCATGGACAGGGACACCTCCCACTGTCCCAGGCTGCTCCCAGCCCCAATGTCCAGCCTGGCCTTGGGCACTGCCAGGGATCCAGGGGCAGCCACAGCTGCTCTGGGCACCCTGTGCCAGGACCTCCCCACCCTCTCAGGGAAGAATTTCATCCTAACACCTAATCTAAAACTCCATTCAGTTCAAAATGACACTTGTCCTACACTGCTATGAGGCTCATCCCCATCTTTCTCTCCACCTCCTAGAAACCCTGTGCCTCTTTACAGCAGCAGCATCAAAACTGCTCTGCCCTGTCTGCAGCAACTGGGATGTGCTGATCTCTGTGCCAGCTGTCCCTCAGATCCCTCACTGCCTCCCATGCCCTCAGCTCTGAAGTTTGCAAACCTCAGCACCGCCCTTGGGGACACCAGGTGAGGCGAGAAGGGAAGGCACAAGGCTTTTCCATCCAAAGGATCTTGGCAGCAAAGGGCTCTGGAATAGGATCTGTCCATCTTTGCAGAGCAGGGAGGGTCCCAGAGACACAGCTCTGGAATTAGTAGCAGGAAGCAGCAGAAGACACAGGAGCAGGAGACTTTCCAGATGCACATACAGAATAATGAAGGAGGAGAGGACACTGAGAACAATCTGTGCTTTTCACCAACCCAGAGCTGCCTGGGAAACAGCACCAGGATGAGAGTGTCTGCGAGTCTGCAGACACAGCTCTTATCTCCCGTGGTCTCCTCCCTGTCTTGCTGTAAGAGCAGAGCTGTGCAAATTGGCAGAGAGGATCTCCCTGGAGGACACGGGCAGGGCTGGCTGCAAACAGCATCTCTGCTTCACGGCACCGCATCCGCCTCTCCGCTGCCCTCCCCACATCCACAGGGACAGGGCGCTCCAGGGCTCTGCTCGAGTTCCTTCTGGAGATCCTGAGGGATCTTCCAGGGTGCTGAAGGCAACTGGTTGGGCCTGTAAGGCAGCAGGAGCTACAGGACCACAGCCAGAGGATCAGTCATGGCTTTTCTGCACTGTCACTTGGAATTCTTGCCTTGGCACAGATCCACGAGCTGAGCTCAGCACCTTCTCCAGCCCACAGAGGAAGAAGATGGTTTTTTTCCCTGTGACTGGGTTAGTGGGTCACCAAAGCCCTCCCTCCCTCCATCCCACTCTGCCTGAGGCCACCCTTGGGATATTCCTCCAGTTTTGGCTCTTAACCACCACGAAACGTGTTTCCTTTCAGTTCATAATTAGGCATCCTAATACTCATTAATTACAGCAGGCAAATAGCTCAGCACAGCATTTGCAAAAGAAAGCACTCCTGTCTCTCCACATCCATCCCTGCTCGGAGCAGAGCTGGCTCTCCAGTCAGCTGCTGTGCTGCAGCACGGAGCTCTCCAGGGACAGAGACCCTTGGGAGCCAACGTGAAAACACAGCATGTGTCCCTGCTCAGGGGAGCCAGGGGAATCCACAAACTTGGCAATTAGTGCTGGCCAGGCAACACCAGCCTCTGCGTGGAGGGTTTTGCAAGGATGAATCGGTGGAGGAAGCAATTACTGAGCACAATAAATCACAGAATGGTTTGGGTTGGAGGAGACCCTAAAAATCAGCTCAATTCCTCTGCCATGGGCAGGGATGCTTCCCACTATTCCAGGTTGCTCCAAGCCCTGTCCAACCTCACTTTGGACACTTCCTGGGGCAGCCACAGCTTCTCTGGGCTTATAAATCTTTGTAACACACCTCCCTGCCACTGGAGCAAAGGATTTCCCATGGGGATGTCCCACCAATACATCAGAGTTTTCAGAGGGAAAACTGAAGTCCATTTGGGTGCAACTATGTTCTTGCCTCACAGGAGTCAGAAATGGCCATGGAAAAGGCCTGTTTGTGCTAATCCTGACTCATGATGGGTCACTCTGGGCTTCTGGATGGGCCTGGAAAGCCAGCCCTTGCCCTGTGCTCACTGGGCTTTTATAAAGGAGCAGATCTGTTCTTGCTGACATTGATTTGCCTGGCTCGGGCAGCAGAGAACCAATAATTACGGTGAGTTTTAATCAATGCCCCATCAATTTAGGTGCAGTTCAATTTGCGATCTGCCTTGGCAGTGACACAGGACGGGGGGCTCTGTCGGAAAATGATTACAAAATCAATAAGCAACTCGGTCAATAACTCTGTCTGGGCGAGCATGGGTGGCACGTCTCACCCTGGTGGGAGGACAGCTGGGGAGACGTGGTGCCCCAGCAGGTCCTGGTCAAACCCCTCTGCACACCCCTCATCCACACATGGCATGGATTTATTCAGCCACGAGAGCAAAGGGATCCCCCGCACCTGAATTGTTACCCAGCAATTCAAAAGAAAAAGCTGGCTTTGGTTAACCACATTAGACTCACGCTGCATGTGTTCCCTTCCAATTCCCAGCCCTTTATCCTTTATCCATGGATCTGACCAGGAAATATAGCTCAGAGCTTGGGGAAAGGGTCTGGTGCTTAATCCATGCTATGGAGAGGAAAAGGAGATGTGGGGGAGACTCCAGCTCATGGTGTGCTCAGAATCCAAGGAGAAGCTGTTACCATACAAACATAATTCCACGGTCTTGCAAATCCACTCCATCTATGCAGAAGTGAACCGATTTCCCTGTGCCGACAGACAACCCTGAAAATCTCCCTTGGCACTGGAAAAGAAAACTTTCTTGCCTTGTTTCATGTCAGCACTGATAACACAGGTCCTGAAGGCTGAACACGACCCTCAGCTCCGATGCTCTGACCCTGCTGCTGCCAAGGGGTCTGAGGAGAAGGAAGCACCAGCAGCTCCACATGGTTTGGCTGCTGGCACAGTTGGACACCAGCCCATCTCCTCCCATCCAAGAGCACCCAGGTCCTTGCTCCTGTGATTGCAGTCAGCAAATGAATTTTGAGTGCACAGAGGGAATGGATGTGCTGAACGGGAAGTGCTATTTTTATCTGTTGTTTTGCGAAACAGGCTTTTTTCCCTTTTAAATGACATCTCCAAGGTGACACGGAGTGGCAGATTTGGCAGGGCCTGGTGCCACATGCCCACTGCCACCCCTGGGAATACACCAGATCCAGCCTCGCTGATACACAGGGGCTGTGGTTTGGAACAAAATGGGATGCCTGTGCCCACTGCTGTCACCCCAGCACAGCGTGTGGCACCGTGGGGCCTCGGGGCACCAGGGCTGGGCACAGCTCCTCTGCCCACCACCACCCCCAGCCAGAGTACACAGCAGGAGGAGGATCATCTTCAGGGGAAAGAACACAGAACCTGTGCAAGATTGCGCCTCAGGAAAATAAATACCTGGACAAGTCCCTGCTCTTGTAAGGTAAAAAAGGGGTCTTTGCTCACTTTCTCATTTGCAAAGCTCATTAGCAGCGAGATGGGCGAGGGGTCACTGAAAGGCAAATCATTACTGACACAGATCCCCCAGACGGGAGCACACCCGCTCTCCTCCATCTGAGCTGCCTGCCAGAGCTGCTCAGCTCACCTCCTCTCTTCCATTATTAAGTTTAAAAAACCAGAATACTTAATAAAGTGTTTCTGTAGAGAGTAAACTGCCCTTTTTGTTATTCCACTCTGTTTTCTCAATGACAGCAGCCTTCTAGTCAGACACTTCTGTGTCAGGTGCTGGGAGTGATGCTCTGGCTGCAGACTGACTCCCCCCACAAAGGGGAGCTGCCACCAAACCCCGCTCCCAGTGCTGCTCCAGGTACCTGGATCATGCCTGGATGCCTCCAGAGGTGAGACCTAGGACCCCAAGCTGCATCCCCAGCACTGCTGGCCCGAGGCAGCACAATCAGCTGGTGGCTCAGTGCCACAGAGCAGCAAGGATCATTTCCAAAGGCCCTAATGACCCCCCTTTGTGCAGAGGCATCCTCGTTCCTCACCGAGGAACCTCCTCAGCGTGAGACAAAAACATTAATCCGAGGCACTGCTGAGGTACAAGCAAGTGCCAGCATTTTAATGAGCTCCCGTCTATGCACTGGCATGTATTTATTTGCTTGTTGGAGCTCAGAAATGATACAAATGCAGTAAACCCCTCTGTGTCCATATATATATATATATATATTTGGACAATTCTAGCTTATTCTGCCTTCGTTTTCTTGACCCAGAAGGCCCCTGGTGAGCAAAGCTCCTCAGCAGCAGCAGGACAGAGCCTGGCTGTACGCAGCCCAGTCTCTGTGAGATTCATCCCTCCTCTCCCAACAATTTGATAAAACAGGGCCACCATGCTGGTTGCTAAAGGGCTCCCCAGAGCCATCCTGACTTCACCTCCTTGGGGCAGGGATGTCCTCACCAACCCCAGCTGTGGCAGAGCCCTTCTTGGGGGGCTGCAGGGTAACATCCTTCCCAGAGGGAAACATCACAACTGTTCTCTGAAATAACAGTCATTATCTTCCCACTCTTTTCCCCCTCCCTCCTTTTCCCTTTAAAGATCATCAATCATTATTTTAGCCTTAGAAAATCACACCCATCTGTCTTGCAGGCTCCTGAGAACATGCTGCTTGTGCTTCTCAGCCTGGTCCCTCTGTGAAAGTGTGATGGGGGATCATGGAGGAGATGGAAGCTCCAGGAGATGAGGCAGCATCTCCTCACCTCTGGACACCACTCCAGTGAACCCTTTCAGGTAAGTCACTCTGTGCATGTCTGCATCTCAACTCCAAGAGGGAGGGATTTGTTTCAAGTGGGATGCCATGCACACAGAGAGAAGTGTTCAGAGCTCCTGCAGCAAGGAAATCTGCTTCCCTTCCACAACTCACCAACAGCCTGTTTTGGGGTGGGCTGGCATCTCCTGCCTGTCAGGGCATTTTCAGTCACAGCAGAAGCTGGCACCTCCAAAAACCTTCAGGAAAACAGGAATTCAACCCCTGCCCCACCTTACTCACCCTCCAGGGTGCAGCCCATATCCCATATCCCAAACCAGTTCTAACTGTGACCACAACACACGGAGAATTCCCATCTGGTGAGGAGCACAGGGGCACTGGCCAAGTCCTCAATGAATGCTGCTGAAAAAGCCAACACTGGAGAAATCAGGGCTTTTATCATCCAAACCACTCCTTCCCTATGCAGGCAGAGACATCCAGCTCACCTTGGTGCTTCCTGAGCTACCCCACTCGCTTTGAAACCAGCTGCCCCTCGACCATGAGGTGCAAACCTCTTCTGAAAGCAGAGGCAGGTGGGTGGTTTGCTCTCACCCACCACCAACACTGACCCCAACAGCCTTTGCCACTCTTTCCTCCTTTCTCCTCTTCAAATTCCATTTTCAGCACAGGTATTTACTTGGATTAATGGGATAAAATCCAACACCACAGGCTCCTTGGAGGGGGGCTTGCTGTTGAGCTCAGGGGGCTCCTGGTTCCAACCACAGTGTGCAAAAGGAGTCAGCTCCTGCTCCAGGGAGCCAGAGAGACTTTAGAGGGACTAGGAGAGACTGGTTTCCTCATCTCCCTCCCTGATGTGTGCATCTCTCCCATAATTAGCTAGGTGCCTCTCAAGGCAGGGACGGGTAAGTTTTTATTTTTCAATGAACAATTGTCTGTCAGAAAAATGCAGATTTGATGAAGCTTAAGTGCTTTGTGGGATTCCATCAATTGCATCTCAAAACTCGTTGGGAAATTAGGAGAGCATTTAATTTTGACAAGGTTGAAATGTTTTGGTTTCCACCACCTAATTTTGTTTTTATTTCAGGCTGTACACTGGGATAAAGCAATATAAAACAAAGCTCCAGATGATAATGGTGGAATTAAACATTTCCCTTTCCTTTATAGAAAGGAAATGTTTTGAACCAGAGTATTTTGGAACTTTCATGTATGTGTAGCATTTCTGCACAGCATTTTGCTTTGGGCTGATACTCCCAAACACCCCATTTCCCCCCAGGAAAATAAGTTCTCAGCATCACCCACATAATTTTAAACCATCTCCCATGGTCCCTAAGCCACCTCTGGGTGACTTGTGCTGGAAGGAGGAGACCAAAGCAGTAGCCACTGCCCTGCTCCTTCATTTCTAATCCCATTTCTCCCTGAAATGGTTACACTCCTAAATCAAGTCATTTCTGTGCTGCACTCTGCAGCAGTGAGGAACAGCTCATCATTCTGAGTGGGAGAGAGCAAGGGAAGGATTAGCCCCAGACAAGCTGTGCTAAGGCTTATATGCCTGTGTGGACCATGACAAATTTCTCCTCCTTCTGTGTCTAAAGAGGCTGGGACTAACACCACACCAGTGTCACCGCGGGCCACAACTTCATTAAGTGCCTCTCTGGTAGATGCTCTCCCTCCTGCATCCTGCTGAGCCACGCAAATTCCCTCCTTCCTGGAGGGCTGACCCCACCACCGCAGGGGGAACAGCTCAGATCATCCTTGTCCAAAAACTGTGCTTTTTTTCTTGCTCAGACTAGAAGTAAATTGCTGCCAGAGGGACCTGAGCCTGTGAGAGGGGAGCCAGTGAGGCTCAGCAGTGTTTCATGCCTGTGCAGAACAGCAGCACTCAGTGCCCAGGCTGGGCAAGGCTCTCCCAGCTCTTGCCAACGCCTCTCCCAAGGTGGGATGGCTCCTGGAGCACAGCCATGCTTTAGCTCTTCCATGTCCACCTGCAACATCCTTGGCCCTGTAGCACTCTAATGTGCCTCAAAGAACTAGCTCCCCAACATCTGCAGGCACGCAGGCATTGCAGAGCCATCAGATCACACCTGCCACCCCTGCTGCAGTCTCCCTCTCACACCTTACACAAACCAGGGGCTAATCCTGATAACTCTTGGCCCAGGATCCCCAGCTGCCTTCCTCACCCCCAGCAAGGCAGCTCATGCCCTTCTGCTTCTCCAGGTGGTCCTCAGAGTGAGGAGACCCCATCCTGGGAGGCACCATGGGGCTCAGACACCTTCACTGCACACCTGTACTGCTGCTGCCTCCTCCTGCAGCGATGCCGAGAATGCCCGACCCGCACTGGAAGAGAACAGAGACCCTCCCTGCCCAGCTCATGTGCTAAGACCAAAGCTCCCATTCCTTTGGGAAAACAACCTCACCCCTCTTACTTCCCTGGGCCTACAATCCTGCCTTTCTAGGCTCAAAAATGCACATGGCCACGGGGCAGTACATGGAAGCAACCTCCCTTCTCCTCAGGTAGGTGAGAGGACTGGCACCAGTGAGCAAAGCCAATCTGAGAGACAGCTGGGGAAACCTGAATTTAATCCATGATGCAGGTGCTTCCTTCAGTCTTTCAGGGCCAATTCACAGGTTTTCATCTCAATTTATAAATCACCAACACATGAGGGTTAAGCATTTTCCCTCCTTCAGCATCCTCCCTCCAGGCTGTGCAGCTACTACCGTGCCAGTAGCAAAGATCAATGATATTTCTTTACTGGATGTAGTCTGAATTATTCCTCCCAGCACACTTTCTCCTGGTTTGCTGTGATCCCTGCAAGATAGTAAGAAACACACACGGGACTCAACGTGCAGAGTCACCGGAGTCAGAGAAATTCTCTGCGATTTTGTTTCCTTGGGAAATTCCCACAGCTTGACTGGATCCATCAGCAGTTCTAGGGTGCAACAAGAAAAAGCAGCATGGAAGCAGGTTTTCTAGAGCTTGGGGGCTGTTTGGTTATGTTAGGGCTCAAACACAAGGCTCCAGTTAGCGATGCCAAGGTCTTGGCAAGGTTGCAGCTGGTAATTCTTAAAATTACCTGAATAAATAAAAGGCCTCCGAAAAGAAAATAACTGCAGAAACCCTTTATGCACTCATGCCATCTACTGGGTACACACAAAACTGACAGACAACCACGAGATGAGGGGAAAAAGGTATCCCATGGGAAGTGGGGGGTGGCAGGTGGGGAACTGCCACCCCCGTTGTGTGGGGACCCCACTGGAGAGGCTTTAGGGTCTTCAGGTGATGCCTAAAAAGCAGGATTTTAACAGAGCAAAGTGATGCCCTCTTTTCTCTCCATCACCAGCCCAAGGAGACTCAGCCAGACTCCAGCACAAGCTGAGAGCAATCCGCCCTCGACTTTTCAACCGAGACCTTTTAAGGCCAAACAATTAGGTAATGGCAGAGCCCACGCTGCTAAAAACCCGGAGATAAATGCATCCCAGTCCTCGCAGAATTACTGGAAGCCGTATTAAGGGCACGAAGGAACTGGTAACAGATGATGATTATATATATAAAAGGAATAAGAAATCTTTGAGATTTGTGCTGCTCCCCGGTTGAGCCGCTCAGCTCCAGCTCTGTGGTGTATTAATTGCTTACAAGGCTGCATGTATATTTTATGCTCAGTACCTGCCTGGAACATTTGTTGGATTTAGCCTTGATTGATGAACCACTGATTATATACTTCTGTGGTCTTCAGCAAATTAATAAACTGTTGACTGGTAGAGATTAACAACATGTCATGATTTGTGAATCTGTGTCCAGAGTAAAGCTGGAGCAAACCTAGTGCTAAAATTAGTAGGCAAATGCTCCCTGAACTCTATAAAAAGGGGATAGCTTAATTAAATTACATCCCGATATTGCCCATAGCACTTACCAAATTGGCAAATTGAGTTCACGGCAGTTCAGCTTCAAAACTAACTGGCACCCCTGAAAATCTGCAGCACGTGACCCCAGGCCTGCTGGCACTGGAATCCCAGCTCACACCCAGCAGGCTCCAGGAGCAGGAGTGGGATGAGGAGGGGCAGCGCAGGGATGGGCAAAGAAAGTACCAGAACATCTCAAACCGGGGCTGTGTGAGCTCTGAGACTCCACTCCCAGCCCCTCTGATCCCACGCAGCACCATGAGCATCACCCAGGGCTGGGGGCAGTGCTGCCAGCCCACCCAACAGGCTTTTCCCTGGATAGTGCCCATGGAGCACGGTGAGAAACATGGGGACAGTTCCTTCCACAGCTGTCCTCATAGCCCTCCTTTGCCAGGGACCTACCACAGGCGATGAGGATGAAACACTGCACTGGGCTGGGAGAGCTGGGAAGCAGCACTGGCTGCTGTCAGTGCAAAGGGAAGCAGAGAGACAGGAGCTGGGGGTGGGATGCAGTGGCTGTCCCCACCTTCCCCCTGAGCAGCTCAGCTTTGCTGTCCTCAGGCTGGGACTGGGCAGCTTCACACCAAGACTGGGAGCTGTGGAGAAGGCCAGAGCAGCCTCATACTCCTGCAGTGGGGAGAAAAGGGGTGAAGGGCAGAGTGGGGAAGGACTGTCTCCTGTCCCCACGGGGTGCACGGCCCCAGGAGCCTGGTGTGACACACAGCATGGGGGTTCCTGTGGTCCCCGTGTGTCACCTCTCACCCATGGCTCTTGGGGAGGGGATGCACTCCAGGAGAATGCTCCTGCTGCTCCTCCCTTCTTCCCGCACTGTCCTTGGTCCATTCTCTCTACACACGGCCTCAGTCGGGCATTACAGAAGCTGGGGGATATTTTCCCCAAGTGACACAGTTTTCCTTTTCTTCCTCGCCACATGCCAGCACCAGGTCTGTAATTTATTGACAATTTCTATCTTAATATAGCCTGACTTTAAAAAGAGGCATCACTTCCCAGAGGCGTGAGGTGATCAGAGCCCTGATTGCTTCTGACAGCGCCTGAGCAAGCAGGTTGGCATTCAGAGCAAAATAACACCCAAAAAAGGGAGGAAACACCCCAAAAGACCAGAAAGGCAGTTGCTTCCTGGAAAGGGGGACAAAGAAAAAAAATGTCAACAGGAAGAGAAAGGAGGAAGGGGAGAGGAGCGGCAAGGGGGGAGATGGCAGCAGGCGTTGCTGGTGACACATCAGACTTGTGCTAAATGGCCTTAACAAGCAACCTGAGAAGGGGATAATGAAAACGCCTCCCCCCCGGGACCGCGCGGCTCCAGCCTGACCTTTCCCAGCTGCCGTGTACAAACATCTTCAATAAATAAAGAGACACTTATCTCCTGTCTGCTGAGATGGGGGGGATGGGGCGAGGGGGCTCTGCCGCAGTGAGATGAAGGCTTTCAGGGGTTTAGGAGCAGTGAGTGCGTGGTTGAGGGGCTGGTGGAGCGGGTGACAGCTCTGGACCCCTCGGGGGTCACCACAGCTTCCTGGCAGGCAGGGGCTTCCCCAACAGCCAAGGAGGGATGCTCCAGGTTTCCCCCCACTCGTGTCATACTGGATTCCACAGGCTCCTCACGGAGGGAAAGGAAGACTTTGATATCAGGGTGAGATGGGTTAGAGCTGGGCTGAGGTTCTGAGCTCTGCTGCTCCCACCTGGAAGCACAGCAAAACTCCTCTGGGCATCAGTGGCTGGGAACACCTCTGTGGAACTGTTCACAGGGGGTTGGACCAGGCTCTGAGTAACCTGAGATGGTGGGAGGCGGTTGGACCAGGCTCTGAGTAACCTGGGATGGTGGGAGGGGGTTAGGACAAGGTGACCTTTAAGGTCTTTCCAATCCAAACCCTTCTAGGATTCTATGATTCAGAGCCTATGCCCAAAAATAATGGTCTAGGGTCTAGAAGATGTTCTGAACTCTGCAAAACCGGGGATTCAGTAGATGGTTTGGCAAGACATGAGCATGTTCAGAAACAAATCAAGACTCTGAGGGTGTCAGGGATGCCCCGAGGTGGATAGGATGGGGGGATGCTTCATCTTTCTTCTGCACTGAGAAGCACAAAGCAGGAGAAAAAGCGAGGCATCTTTCCACCCCTGCTTCTTGACAAGCAGGAAAATGACCACCAGCCTCAAGCATATTTTCCTTTTGCTCATCTGAGCACCTGGGCTGCTTCCCTGGAGTCCTTAGGGCATTTGTGATTTGCCGTGAAGGCCCCTGGAGGGGGAAGTCCACCTCCAGCACACACATCCCCTCGGCCAGAGGAAGCAGGTCATGTCTCCCTCTGGCTTGTTCCCAAACCAGAGGCTGGCCCTGGGGACCCCACAGCCCCAGCAGCCACCCCACAGCCTCAGCACCTACACCAGAGCCCCAGCACACACCCCACAGCCCCAGTACACACCCCACAGCCCCAGCAACCACCCCACAGCCCCAGAACACACCCCACAGCCCCAGCACACACCCCACAGCCCCAGTACACACCCCACAGCCCCAGCACACACCCCACAGCCCCAGCACACACTCCACAGC